>JAADXR010000576.1:0-18180 GCA_023337935.1 Elongisporangium anandrum
AGTACTACTACCATGGATTCCACTTCTACGTCGTCTACTCCATGCCCCAACACCGGCACGTCGCAATTCTAAGTCGGAATTCTGCTGCTTTACGCTCACAGATCCAGTTTTGTGGCTGCAAAGTCCTATAGTTCTCGCTTGTTTGCCGTATCTGTAATCCAATTCATGTTGCTGTTCTTTAAAGTAATGTCCATAGTAGCTTATGGTTAGAATCAAAGACTGGTTTTGTGGATGTAACGCAATGCGATTAATTGTTTTGGTGCGAAGCATGGATTTCATCGTATGTTATCCTCGATTTAATGCTCTCCAGCTGGAGAGTCACAGACAAATGATCGAATTTTCGTTCTCATTTGATCACATTAAAACATTCAAATAGCTACTCAGGATTGAATGACTTATGTATAGCAGAGGTGTGAGTCATTCACTATGTTGCTTGGCTAAAACATATAAATATGCGATCCAGGATAAAGTAACTATGGATTCAAAGCCGTCTCGCTGGGTGCGTTCCGAATGAACGAAATTTTTCATTTTCGCTGTTCCATTGTGTCCATCTCGGAGTCGTACGTTGGTACAGCATTCAATGCAAGCCATTCGGCCACATCATTGTTTTTGAATTGAGCTATCGCATGCGCTTCTTGCAGCTGTGTGTTGAATTGGAACTGTGCAGAGAATTTTGTATTGATCGCAATGTTGGCCGCTTTGTCCGCCATCTTGTTGTGGTCTCTATAAAGAACCTGCGGATTGCTATACCAGCATTAGCACGAACTTACTTTTCATGAACAGCTACATTTGTAACCTCACTGCCTTCCATATTGAGGGATCGCAGCCACTGAGAAATCGTAGTCCAAGTGAGCAAAATATTCTCGTTCTTCACTATATTTTCATTCTTTATTTGCTAATCTGGTGCCGGTATCACGTATCCACTGATTTGGCTAGAAAGTGAGAATTGAGCTAACATGGAGATAAAATTAAGCTCGCTTCTCCGATTGCTCCAGTTTACACATTGCTCCAGTCGTGACGACCAAATATGCCCCACGTTCCATTTTTGAGTGTTCGGATCAACTTCTGGTGCAAATGTGTGCCCAGGTAAGCCTTGGTGCGTTGGTGAATGTCATATTGCCCCGCAGTTCAACATGGCTCTTGTGGGTTTTGCTGGAAGCGACTTGCAGTGTGTCCACGTGGAAATATTCGCAATGTTTGTTGAGCCACCAATTCGACCGTATACAGTAATAGCTTGAGAGCGCACCACAAAGAAATACGGGGTTCCCATGATATGAAAAATCAGCTCTTTCGCCCAGAAAATCCATCGTCACTCTTCTCTCCATTCATGCGATCAAGATCATCCATGCTTGGCATTTCGGAGCTCAAAAAGGGCACGCATTCTCATTCGCGCAGTCGTCGTATTTCGAATTAATTTTTCGCGGTAATATCCTATCGTTTTCTTCATACTTGAAAAACGAAGACGGGTTGCTCGCCATGCTACGCATACCAGAGTCGTCTCTTTCAAACATTCTTCAAAAGCGTCTGCGCAAGAATGGCCAGGTATGGGGCGTCATTTCAGATTGTTTCGTTGACAGCAGTATTATTTTTTGCAGCAGGATGTATCACGTACCACCGATTTGTCGTATCCGCGTCTGAAAACACTCTACACCAGCATCAAACAGCACAATGGGCTGATCCTGCGTGTATAAATGCAGTCGATAGACGCTGAATGAACCCCTCGACATCCCACGAGCATCAATTTCGAGCGACAAAAGCGGATGAATGACGTTCAAGTGACTCTCAAACCCTACAAGGAACGCAGACGAATACATTCCATCAGTGACACGTCATCCAGAGAATGTGCATGCAAGCCAAGCGCTCTGCCGCCCACAGATACGTACGAAGTGATGACGTTCGTCGCTTGGAAAAATTAAATCTTACACCAGACTTCAAGATGTCGTCGTCAAATGCGGCTGAACCATGGTCTCACTTTGCTTGCGGGTCGTCTATCGCTCTGCATGGTGATCAATGGTCGTACACGTCGTCTGCCGAATGATGCATGATGTCTTGGGCTGAATGCGTTGCTGTCACCCCTGCAGGTTTCTCAACTGACAAGCAATCTGTCGAAGACGCCGCCTCTCACGTGTTACCTGCGATTCTCTATGTCCTTTGCAAAATGGTTTATTAATTACAGTATAAAATTTAGGAGTCCTTCACATGCACTAGACTACATATTCTAGTATTGGTTGGCAGGGAGAGGCTCCTAATTCTCAGTGCTTTCGCAAATAAACCTACTGTAACTCTGTTTTAAAATAGAGCATTGGATCTTTGAGAACCTGTGAAACTCTATGTGTACTGCTGCACGTGTGACTGGTTGAAGTCATTTTGGACACGCCCCACCTCCGGCCAACAGTCAACCCTGACAATGGTACAGAAACGAGCTATTTAGAGCCACACAAAAATTTAGGATGTCCAATTTTCGTGCTGTTGTGCTACCGACTCTGACTGAGCAGTGCAAGCCCACGCAATAAAAAATTATGAAGGTGCGAAGGCCCAAATCACTCATCTGCCCAGCGAGGACAAGGGTGATCCAAATGATCTGTCAGGAGTGGCGCGCTGAACCCAAAGGGCAGATGGGGCGGAACATTGCCAGACTTACTTCGGTGGGGCCTGCATCGGCCAACGCAAGAATGTCCACCTCCAGCTGGCGCACGTAATCGACCGATTAGAAGCAGGCGCCTCTTTTTCTCAGCTCCATTCTGCGTTGGACAAAAATGGAACCATAAGTTTATGCAGATGTGTCCCCAGCAGTCTTCCATCCAAGCGCATGGATGGTTTACAGTATAGAAGCAGCCGTTGAGGAGAGAGAGATTTATCTGTTTTTATTTGTACTATAGATATGTGCACCCATCTTTATAAGTCTTACTGTGTCATCGCAGTCCGCTGCAACGACACCATGCTCGGCAAGATCTGCTCTCGTCATGCGGTCGGACTCGAATGCCACTCTTGGCGTCACCAAAATTTTCAGGGGGGAAGGCGGAAAACAGCAGGGGGACACGCTGGCTTGCGCCGGGGCGAGGTGACTTGTGCGCTGTGAGTGTGTGCTTTTACACCTAAACAAACCGGCGCGTAAAACGGACACAGTATGGGCGAGGCATCACCGAGATGAACTTTCGGTGAAGATGAGCACTGGGGACAGGAGAGCGACGGGGGTGAGTGGGTGGGGAGAGGGGCCAGTCACTTCTACTTTGGGGCCCACCGAGTCGATCAGTCGGTCACTCGCCAGCCAGACACTCACAGAGAAAAACGGAAGACGCTTCGGCTATGCAAGCAGCGTTTGACCACCCCCGCCATCTCAGCCATCGCGTCGCGCACAGTCCGCCATTCGCGAAATTGCCCTCGCTTGCGCTCACCACAGCACAGCCATCGTACCTCATTGCTCCCATTCTGCCGCCCATGAGCAACAACAGAGAGACTATTGAGTGGAGCGACGCTCAGTATGCGTACGGACAGTCTGCCATCGATTCGCGAGCTCCGTCGCCGCCAGTGAGCAACAAGGGATCGCTGGCGTTTATCCTGTCCGACCAAGAGATCAGCGACGCTGCCAAGGAGGCCGAGGCCGATGCGCAGACCAAGAAAGGAAGCAAGTTCTGCATCGTGGAAGGATGTACAAGCCGAGCCAAGCACGCCAAGAAATGCTGGAAGCATGGCGGCTCCGTGAAGTGCAAGGTGCCCGACTGCATGAACCGCGCCAAGTCCAAGGGCGTGTGTTGGTCTCACGGAGGCGGCACTGCCTGCTCTTTCGACGGCTGCGACACGATCGCAGTCTCCCATGGGTTCTGTTGGGCACACGGCGGCGGCAAGCGCTGCATCGCGAGCCGCTGCTCCAAGCCAGCGTATGAGCGGACGGAGAACTACTGCACGGTGCACTACCAAGAGTTCATGGCGCAGAAGCAAGCGTTCGAATCCAATCAAGGCTAATAAGGAAGATGCATAGGTGTGTTAGTTGCTGCCACGATATGCGGCATGTTTAAGTAAAGACAGATAGGTAAAAGAGAACGCGTTCAATAAAAAATGTGTGTGCAAAGCGAAAAGTTAATTTATTCAACGGGCGACGCAAAGGCCAATACCAGTGGATCGCGCACAAGCACAACATACGTGCTGCGGCTGATCTTTATGCGAGCGTTCTTGCGATGTGAATCTTTCTCATGGGCGCGCGTTACTTCGACTTGTTGATGGCGTGAAGTGTGTGTGCGCTTGTGACGTGGCTTCTGTTCCTTGTCCTCTCCTGCAACTGACGCTTCTTTGCACCAATTATAGCCAATCAGAGAGAGTGGGTCGTGGGGCACCACCACATGACATATTGGGTTGGCGTGTTCACTTCAGTGGAGCGGAAACTGCTGTTCAGTGTACAGTGCTACTGTGGATCTGCACTGTTTGCCCCGATCATTATGTTGGCTGGCCAAACAAATGAAATGCAATCGTTGCATGGATAGTGAGATTGATGTCTTGACGCCCACTATACGCTCTTTGTATCCATTTACATATGTATGCCGTAATTCATACAGGCGTCCATCGAACATACGCACGGCTTCGGTCGAAACCACAGCCGATGCAGTGCACTGAGTGTCTTACTGTGCATTGCCGTGAGCTGATTGCCAAGTTTTTGGGTGGAAGGTATCACCATCTGTTCCTGCCCAACAGGCTCAGACCGGTACATCGCCAGAGCGCTTATCCTTCTGGTTTGCGGGAATGCATAACATTCTATGTTTTACGGTAAAAGTGAGTCTGTGTTCTATGGATTAAGGTAAAAATGACACTTCATTGTATGGTTTACGCTGATTCAAATGATGATGCCCAGGTTTGCCGTCACCATATGTACAACGACTGCAGTGGTCAATCCCCTCCCACCCAAATTAAGCCGATTGCGCCATTGAATGCGCGATGCAGGAAAGGTAGAGTTGATGATTATTCCATGCTTGCGACAAGCTATACCCAAGGCGAATCACTGCTTCTTAGATGAGTGGCCTTTTAACCTCACTTTTAGCTAAGCAACAGACTCATATTTAGGTCGTGGTTGAAGTCCGTGCTCTTCAACTGACGACAAACGTGGATGATTGCTCATTCCAGTTCCACTCCACTTTTTTCACGGTCGCTCCATTGCTATCTCCATGCGAAGAGTCGGTCGCCTGAACCACCGAGTTCCAAGTGGGAACTCGGTGGTTCAGCATGGTCTCTGAGCAGCATGCTGCACATCTTGGGAAGCTAAATTTTGGTTGACACTCCATCATGTTGGACACAACGCTTCGGTGGAAAATTTTCGCTGAAGAGTCAGAAAAGGGGGTTCGTTGGTCAGTCGCACTTCGCTGGAGAGGTCAGTCGTTTCGTTGTGAAAGTGCGAACGGCATCTCCTCTTTTTGCGGACTGTTTAAACCGGTACAAAATCGGTATCGAACCGTGCACCTGAACCACATAACGTCTGTAGTGTGGCGTACACTATTTCTGTGCATTGGGTTGACGTGGATTCGTTTTGGCAGGGAGACGGCCGAGATGCGCTCCTCAAGCGGAGCTCCGATGGCGTTGGCCTCTCCGCTCTTCGATGCCGAGACGGACGATGACGACGTCTACGACGTCCTTCCAGCTGACAACGTCTGGCCGGAGTCTCCGCTCCAGTCCAAGGCGGTGCAGCACGGCTGGACGGCGCTGCAGTGGGCCTCCTGCGACGCGCGCGTGGACGTGGTCCGCGTGGCCATGCAGCGCGGGCCGTCGCTCGAGGCGCTGCAGGAGGACGAAGGCACGCCGCTCATGCAGGCTGCGCGCGACGGACAGCTGCCGGTCGTGCTTTCTCTGCTGCAGAGCGGGGCCCCGATCGAAGCCACAGCCCCCAGTGGCTGCACGGCGCTCATGTGGGCGGCCTTCCAGGGCCACACGCGGATCGTGGCCGAGTTGATCGGCCAAGGGGCCAACGTTAACAAGCTGAACGCTCACGGCTGGACAGCGTTGATGTGGGCGGCTCGCAATGGCCATCGCGAGACGCTCGAGCTTCTCTTGCAGCAGGACGCGGTGGTGAACGCCGTGAACAAGGACGGATGGACGGCGCTCATGCTCGCGGCGCGTGCTAGTCATACGGAGATCGTGCGCAGTTTGATAATGACCCAGTCCAAGCAACGGCTGAGTGTAGATTCAAGCAACGCAAGTGGATGGACAGCACTGATGCTGGCTGCTTCGAACGGATGCTTGGCGGCTGCGATGGCTCTGCTGGATTCTGGTGCTGGCATGGACCTGATCAACGAGGAAGGCTTCACGGCTCTGGCTCTGGCTGCTCAGAATGGCCACGTGGCCATGGCTCGCCTGCTTCTGGACAAGGGAGCACAAGTGGATGCCCGCAACGAGAGCAAGCGCTGCTGGACGCCGCTCATGGTCGCGTCGTTTCATGGCCAGACCAGCCTCGTGACGCTTCTATTGCAGCGTGGGGCTCTCGTCGACGCCGTCGCCAACGATGGCTGGAGAGCGCTCATGCTGGCGTCGCAGAAGGGCAATGCAGCTATCGTGCGTCTGTTGCTGAACCGAGGCGGGTCTGTGAATGCGACCAAGAAGAACGGCTGGAGCGCGCTCATGGTGGCCGCGTTCCACGGCCTCGACGAGATCGTGACGCTTCTCGCACAGCGCGGTGCCACTATGGACGCTGGCAACAACGAAGGCTGGACAGCGCTCATGTTTGCGGCTGGTAAGGGCCACACCAACTGCATCCACGCGCTGATTCGACGTGGAGCGCACGTCGACGCCCGAAATAAGCAGAATGGACGAACAGCGTTGATGGCGGCCGCGCAGAACGGCCATCTCCGTGCTCTGGAAGCCCTGATCCACCACGGAGCAGCCGTCAATACATGCAGCTTCGAAGGCTGGACGCCGTTGATGCTCACGGCGTTGCTCGGGAGAACGGCCCTCGCTTCGGTGCTGATCAAGGAAGGTGCTCACGTGAATGAAGTGAACGCGGAGAAGCGAACTGCGCTCATGATTGCGACCTCAGAGCAGTACTTGGACGTAGTACAAGTCTTGATTGACCACGGAGCGACGCCAGACGCGAAGGATAAGGCTGGCTGGACGGCGCTCATGTTTGCAGCCCAGAACGGAGACGCGGATCTGGTACGGATCTTGATGGAGCGCAGCGCAATTGACGATGTCATGAGACTATTCCGAGCAGGCATTCGACACCATGAATCGCGACTTCTTCCCACGCCGTTGCCTTCAAATGAGCTGCCAAACGACGACAAGGCGCCTGCACCTGAGATTGTGACGCTTGAATCCGTGGCAGCCTTATGCAGCGGTATGCACGAAGCGCAGCCAATGTGTGAGCATGTCTACAGTCGTCTTGTGGATTTGGAAAAGAAAGCGCTTGACGATAACCTTAAGGATACTTTCCAGGGATTGCTCCAGCGCGTGCACTTATTCCTATTGGCATACGCGCACAAACTCCTGATCACCCGCATTGTGAGCTGTCGCATGGTCATTGAAACCTGTGGTGAGCTTCACCGACAGCTTGATGGTCTTCTACAGGATATAGACCCAGCAGTTCAAGTTGGGAGCACGATACATGATTGGCAAAAGAGCTGGGAACGTGAAGCCAAAGTGCAGCAGCTTGTGTTTCAACAAATCCCCAAGGTGTCGCTAGTAGAAGAGCTTCAGGATCCGAGCGCGCAGGCCGAAGCGTTGACTCTGCTGCTCTTCGAGTGCAACTCACGACAAGCAAAGTACACATCCGAAGAGCTCACGTGGATCCACAGTCTGTTTCAACACGTTGCAAGTCTCTCCAATCTCGTTGTGCCGTTGGTTCCCGAGTGGTTCATTCCTCCGCATGAAGTGGAATTCGATACGCGCACTCCGTTTGCAAGAGGGTCTTACGCGTCAGTGTATCGCGGCATGTGGGTTCGCACGCCTGTTGTCGTTAAATCATTGTTGCTTGTGGGCAATGAGAATGACGAGCAAAGCCGTCTTATGTTCCGGCGCGAAGCCGATCTGTGGTCCCAGCTTCAGCATTTGCATGTCGTTCGGCTGTTTGGCGCCTGTCACGTTGGCAATCCATTTTTTGTGTGCGAAGACGCGTCGAACGGCACTCTATTGAACTATCTTCACGCTCAACAACGCCGTCACGGTGTTCACGAGCCGGTTCTTTGGCGAAAGCTGCATGAAGTGGCACTTGGACTGCAATATTTGCACAAGAAACACATCGTGCACGGTGACCTGAAGTGCAACAACATGGTCGTCGCCAAGGACGGCACAGTTAAGATCACCGATTTCGGTTTGAGCGTTATGCTCTCGCCTTCCACTGACGAAAATGGCGTTGCTCAAGCAATTGATACAAACGAATTAGGCGCGATTCGCTGGAAGGCACCCGAAGTGCTGGCAGGAGAGACTCAGGGCTCGTATGCTTCGGATATCTACTCATTTGGCATGTGCCTCATTGAGGCTTTTACTGGAAACGTGCCCTGGGGCATGATGCCGGACGTTACAGTCAAGTACAAAGTGTTGACAATGCAGGAGACGCTGCCCAGACGACCGATGCACATGACCGACGCGCAATGGGACCTGGTCGCAGCGATGTGCGCCTTCGATCCGGCCAGAAGGCCAGACATCACGCAAGTCGAGGAGCGGCTGCAATTAATCGCAGAGAAGGAATTGGATGACCACTGGAACGCCCAATGGGAACGTCAAGACAATCAGGACAGCATCAGCACTGGAACAGTATCTTCAGCATCATCTTCCTCGTAGCGCTTACGCCCTGAATCCGCAGTGAACTAGGATGCCTTGAAGTCGTCGGCAGCAAATATGAGGTGATGTTAAAATCTTCAGAAGTATCACCGAAATAATAAAATTTTAATAAATTGCAGATTGCGTCGATGAACTGCGACTCCGGAACATACAGTATCATATCAAAAGCTTTCCAATAGCTTGGTAGTCGATTACTACTTCGCCTGCGATCGATCTCGACATAGCGTCTTTGATTCAGAAAACTCCCTCATGATCAAGAGCTGGTCATCCTGGTACAAACTTTGCATTCATTGTTTATGGAATCGCTCCTGGTTGATTTCTAAAGGATTCACCGCAAAGGTATCGGCGTAATTTTAGCGGACAAGTCTACGCAGTCAGACTCGAGAGAGGCCACTTAGTCGACGACCACGAGATGGCTTGGAGCGCGGTCTTCACAGCGCCATTGTTGGCTCCATCGTAGTAGTGGAATATGTACCACCAAGTGGACACACCCGACACCGTATCGATGTACGCGTCGCCACCACCGGGGCCAATGTAGTTGCCCTGGGCAGCCAGGAAGCTGTTGCCACCGCCACTGGTCAATTCAACGCCATTCTCATCAACAAACGGCCCCGAAATCGAAGTCGAGCGACCGACACGGGTCTTGTACGTACTCGCCGTGCCCTTGCAGCAGGAATCCCAAGACGTGAACATGTAGTAGTAGTCGCCGTGCTTGATCACTGAGGCACCTTCAACAGCGTCGGGGCTGGCGCGGCGAGCCACGAGTGTAAACGCCGAGGTGGAAGGAATGGCTGCCGTCGGTGAGCTCATTTTGACGGTGTAGATACCGCCGTAGAACGAGCCGAAGGTCATCCAGAGCTGGCCGCTCGAGTCACGCAGGACATTGGGATCAATGGCGTTGAAGACTGAGCCGGTCTTGGACGACAGGATCTTGCCCTTGTCCACCCACGAGCTAGCGACGCACGGAGTGGTGGAAGTGGCCACACCGATCGCAGAGTCCGACGTGCCGAAGCCCGAGACGGCATAGTACATGTAGTACGTGCTGCTGGAGTCTTCCTTGAGAATCTCAGGTGCCCAGACGTTCACAGCGGCGGTGTATTGGCTCTTGACCCACGAAGGAACAGCGATAGTACCGGCGTCAGCATACGTACCGCCCGCAATGTTAGTTGAGCTGAGCTTCTTGACGCGGATGCCGCCTGGGTTGGACGTGGTCTGGCTCAGACCCGTGCCGAATGCGCAGTAGGTGGCGCTGCCGTACTTGGTGATGGCTGGGTCGTGCAGATCCGAGATCGTGATGGGGGCGGAGGCCGTCGCATCGACGCTGGTGAGCGCGGCCGCGATGGCTGCAGCCGCGGCGATGATGGTCCAGATGCGCAGCGTCATACTTGGCTTGTTGGTTTGGGTCTTGAGTGCTTCCAGGTGAATAGGAGAGTGAAGTCGCTGAAGACTCGTGCAGTACTGTAGAGAGCGATCACGTCGCAAAACGCTATGCTCGCCCATCTAGGCGGCACAAACAGAAGACGCAGCATGAGCCAGGGGCGTTTTTCAACGACCTAACCCTTTGAAGAGTGTGCACAGCCAACGCACTTAGGAATACTGGAGCCCTAGTACCGAGCGGAAGAAGGCCGCCGTGACTCAAGCAAGCATTTGAGACACTGAGAGGTAAGTAAATTGCAGTCTGCCCATACCACAGCGTCAATAGTACGCTATATCGTGCAGAGTGATGGGCTCCACCTTCAACATAGATCGTCACTGAAATGCCGCAGATGGGTCGCAACCAATTCATGGCTCCGTACTCGTCCCCACAACTAGATCTTCGTGTGCAAACAATTGTTGCTCTAGTGTAGAGACGGCGACATTGAAAGCGGCAAAGGATTCTATGTGGTTACTACGAGGCACATCTATTCCCTTTCGGCGCCAATAGCAGCTAAAGGTGGCGATCGCAGGGCGTGGAAGCGTGGACTCGCCAAGTCCGCTTTGCCAATCTTTGAATCGTCTACGCAGACGACCGCAATCGTGGTCGTAGTGTCCTGTTCACTGCGATGCTTGTTGGGATTGTACTTGACGTAGAGCAGGATCTGCACCAGTCCAAACGCCACGCATGCGATGTTGGGCGCCCAGACGAAGACCTCGTCCGCAGCGATGCCGTAGAGCATCCAGAGCGTGTTGCACACGAAGCTCACGGCGCAGAGCTCGATCGGGATGGACTCGGCGTTCTTCGTGCGCACCACCTTTCTGGCCGTCATGAGCGGCGACATGAACAGTCCGACGGATGTGAGCACGCCGATGTAGCCCAGCACGTCGCCGGTCTCGTCCATCGTCTGGTGCGTGAGGCCGGCCCAGGCCAGGCCGCAGTACAGCGTCAGCAGTATTAAGGGAACGCCAGCGTAGGTGCAGATGCGGAGCACGTACATCCGGTCGCTCGTGACTTTGGTGAAGATGGCCACGTAGACCACGGCCAGGATGGCGCCGATGAGCACGGTGAAGACGATGGGGAAGATGTCGTTGATGGAGATGCCGTACAGCATGCTGAATAGCATTCCGTGGTATTAGAGGCACCACAGAGGCAGTAGTAAGCAGACGACATGGCTCTCACCGTTGGTAGCAGTTGACGAACAGCAGCACGAGCGGCACGAGCTGCATCTCGCCTGGACTCTTGTGCTTGAGAATGCGGCGCATACTGGGCACCGGACTCAGGTAAATGCAAAGCGAACTGAGCGTCGTGATGACCTTGAGCACCACGAACAGAGTGTGGTTCATGGTAGAGATCTGGGACTTGTAAAGCGAATTGCTCAATGTGGTATCATGGCTCTTGGGCTGTGGACTCATCAGCCAAGCGTCGTAATCGCAGGATTGGACGAACTCACTAGCGCCACCGAATGACATGAGTAGGGTGAAATGGTGGTACTCAGTGTACCTCTCCAGCCCAAGAGCCACAATCCAATCAATGGCTCGGTCTCGTGAGTCAAACGAACTCCGTTGCTCTGTCATTCCAAGACGCGCGGCGACACAAGGAGATTTCTACTGAAGAGGATCAAGCATTCTATTATGAATTATGTAGATCGACGTGGCTGTTCGAGTTGTCTCGAGACGAAAAGCCTGTCTAAGCCGTGAGGGTCGACTGCGGCCACTTGGTCGAGGACCACGAGATGGCCTGGAGCGCGGTCTTCACGGCGCCGTTGTTGGCCTTGTCGTAGTAGTGGAAGATGAACCACCAGGTGGACACGCCCGACACCGTGTCGACGAAGGCGTCGCCGCCACCAGGGCCAATGTAGTTGCCCTGGGCAGCCAGGAAGCTGGTGCCACCGCCACTGGTCAGCTTGACGCCGTTTTCATCCACGAACGGACCGTTGGGCGAACTGGAGCGGCCAACACGCGTCTTGTACGTACTGGCCGAGCCCTTGCAGCAGGAATCCCAAGACGTGAACATGTAGTAGAAGTCGCCGTGCTTGACGACCGAGGCGCCTTCAACGGCATCAGGGCTTGAACGACGGGCCACGAGGGTGAAGGCGGAGCTGGACGAGATTGCAGCCGTGGGCGAACTCATCTTGACCGAGTAGATGCCGCCGTAGAACGAGCCGAAGGTCATCCAGAGCTGGCCGCTGGCGTCACGCAGCACATTGGGATCAATGGCGTTGTAGGCCGAGCCAGCCTTGGACGACAGGATCTTGCCCTTGTCCACCCACGAGCTAGCGACGCACGGAGTGGTGGAAGTGGCCACACCGATCGCAGAGTCCGACGTGCCGAAGCCCGAGACGGCGTAGTACATGTAGTACGTGCTGCTGGAGTCTTCCTTGAGAATCTCAGGTGCCCAGACGTTCACAGCGGCGGTGTATTGGTTCTTGACCCACGAAGGAACGGCGATGGTGCCAGCGTCAGTCCAGGTTCCGCTCGAGATCTTGGACGAACTGAGCTTCTTGACGCGGATACCGCCCGGGTTGGACGCGGTTTGGCTCAGACCCGTGCCAAAGGCGCAGTAGGTGCCACTGCCGTACTTGGTGATGGCTGGGTCGTGAAGATCCGTGATCGTGATTGGGGCCGAGGCTGCAGCATTGACGCTGGTGAGCGTGGCGGATAAGGCTGCCACAGCCGTGACGAGGTTCCAGATGCGCAGAGTCATGGCTTGGTCGCTTGAGTCTTGAGTGGATTGAAGAATGAGAGTAGCGAGGGAGCAAGATCGATGGTCCAGATCTCGTTCTTGCGCTTGGCTGGATGTCGGCGAAACGTGACAGACAAAACCCGTTTCTCACCGCGCCAGCATCATATGGATTAGCTGCCACACAGTATTAACGATCATAATCCTTGCTCTGCCCATCTAGGTGGCTGAAACATGAAATGTGCAATCGTGTCTCTTGCTTTAGGATTCAGCTCTTTGGAGCAGTTTTCAACGACCTAGCCCTGTCGTGAATGCAAACGATCCCGATCTTTGATGAGACGATGCAGCAGCATGACGCCCTTCCTCCTGGATGTGTGTGCTCAGGATACAGTAGGCAAACGCCATCTGTCGACGCGGAAGCAGCTCCACGTTGCAGGTGCACTTGAGTCCGGTCCACACAACACCCGATAGGTCGTTCCGTCGTCGCCACTGAGAAGATACTTCTTGACTGCGCATGAGAAATCTGATTGCATGGCTTTCCGCCTCACAAGAGCAGCTTTCAAATCACAAATCTGCGGCCTGGCTATCAAAGACGACTCGAAGGGCTGAACTTCCAGACTGCAGACAACGCAATGTACGGATTTATTTTCCGTAAGCGACTTTAATCGACGCTTATACCCATTTAACTGTAGATCGATTAGGCCGTCAGGTACGAGCGCGGCCACTTGCCGGAGGACCAGGAGATGGCCTGGATGGCCGTCTTGACCGCGCCGCTGTTGGCTCCGTCGTAGTAGTGGAAGATGTACCACCAAGTGGAGCCCTCGACGTAGACATCGCCACCACCAGGGCCGATGTAGTTGCCCTTCTTCGCCAGGAAGCTAGTGCCGCCGCTACTGGTCATCTTGACGCCGTCTTCGTCCACGAAGGACCCGTGCGCAGACGTAGAGCGACCGACGTGCGTGCTATACGTGCTGCTGGTGCCCTTGCAACACGCGTCGAAGGATGTGAAGAGGAAGTAGTAGCCGCCGTGGTACACAATGGACGAGGCCTCTTCAGCGTCCGTTCCTGAGCGCTTGGCGATGTTGTAGATCGTGGCAGTAGACGACACGGGAGTCGTGGGCGAGCTAAGTTTGACCTGGGCGATACCGCCGAAGAACGAGCCGAAGCTGAGCCAGAGCTGGTTGCTCTCGTCCAGGAACACGTTGGGATCGATGGCGTTGTAGGTCGAGCCCGCCTTGGAGCTCACGATGATACCATGATCCACCCAAGAGGAAGCGGTACAGGGCGTCTTGGACGAGGCCACGCCAATAGCCGAGACCTGCGTACCGAAGCCTGAGACGGCGTAGTACATGTAGTAGATGCTGGTGGATGCGTCCTTGTAGATCTCAGGCGCCCAGACATTCACAGCCGCAGTGTACTTGGACTTGACCCACGACGGCACCGTGATGGTTCCAGCATCAGCCCAAGTGCCTCCGCTCGTGAGGCTGGAAGAGCTGAGCTTCTTGACGCGGATGCCGCCTGGGTTGGACGTGGTCTGGCTCAGACCGGTACCGAAGGCGCAGTAAGTGCTGGTGCCGTACTTGGTCATGGTCGGGTCGTGCAGATCCGTGATCGTGATGGGAGCCGACACAGAGGCGTCCACAGGCTGACTGGTGAACGCAGCAGCTACGGCTGCAAGGGCTGCGACGATCTTCCACACACGAAGCGTCATTCTTTGAGGGGGTTCGGACGAAATGGAGAATGAACGAACAGCTAAACACACACACGCTACGAGGCAGCGGGGATGATGGGTGGGTCGTGTAGCATAGCTCTGCGCTCGCTGGTCTTCTACCAACTACGAATGATCGGCCTTGCACGCGATCTGGGACTCGGGAAAGCGGCTGTCGCTGATTGTGCTCCATGTCCTTCAGAGAGAGAGAGAGACCGCGGCTCATTTGGTATCCTCTGGGGATGGACGCCAATGGGAACTGGTGCCCGCCGCTCTCTGGATGGAGGCTCTGCACTGTAGTGATGGGTGAAAATGCGAATCCGCATGATCCGAGATTCGAAAATGCCACATTGACCACAACTCTCTCTCACCATCCGCCCCATTGGCCTGTCGCCATGCTCGACATAGCGATTTAGTCAGCGATAGCACATTTCTACTAAAACCATCTAAAACAAAATACAAACACATTGTATAGCATTAGTATATACTTAGATACTGCATTTGTTTTGTCACTAGTAGTTAGTACATGCAAGTACAGGCGATTCTTGATGGATTGTATCTGTTCTATGCACTGGTACATTCTGGCTCTATCAGACTACAGTACTGGTACATTAAAGAGTTCAACATCGCATGCGCAGTTTCATTAAATGCTGGGCTTAAATTGGCCTCAAGTCTATCCAGTCAAGTACGAGCGCGGCCACTTGCCGGAGGACCAGGAGATGGCCTGCAATGCCGTCTTAACCGCGCCGCTGTTGGCTCCGTCGTAGTAGTGGAAGATGTACCACCAAGTGGAGCCCTCGACGTAGATGTCGCCGCCGCCAGGGCCGATGTAGTTGCCCGTAGCAGCCAGGAAGCTGGTGCCGCCACCGCTCGTAAGCGCCACGCCGTTCTCGTCAACGAATGGTCCCGAGGGCGAGGTTGAGCGGCCTACGCGCGTCTTGTACGTGCTGCTGGTGCCTGCGCAGCACGAGTCCCAGGACGTGAACATGAAGTAGTAGTCGCCGTGCTTGACAACTGACGCGCCCTCCACGGCATTAGGGCTGGCTCGCTTGGCCACGTTGATGATCGACGCACTGGACGACACCGCAGTCGTGGGAGAGCTTAGCTTCACTGTAGCGATGCCGCCGAAGAACGAGCCGAAGCTGAGCCAGAGCTGGCCGTCGTCGTCACGGAACACGTTGGGGTCGATGGCGTTGTATGTCGAGCCAGCCTTGGAGCTCACGATGATGCCGTGGTCAGTCCACGAAGAAGCCGTGCACGGAGTAGTGGACGAAGCCACACCGATAGCAGACACCTGCGTGCCGAAGCCCGAGACGGCGTAGTACATGTAGTACGTGCTGCTGGAGCTCTCCTTGAAGATCTCCGGAGCCCAGACGTTCACAGCCGCAGGGTATTTGGAAGTCACCCAAGACGGCACAGCGATCGTGCCGGCGTCCGCCCAGGTGCCACCGCTTGTTAGGCTTGAAGAGCTGAGCTTCTTGACGCGAACGCCGCCTGGGTTGGAGCTCGTCTGACTGAGACCCGTGCCAAAGGCGCAGTACGTGCTGGTGCCGTACTTGGTCATGGTCGGGTCGTGCAGGTCCGTGATGGTGATCGGAGCTGAGGCCGCAGCTTCGGCGCGGCCTGAGAGCGAAGCGGCCACAGCTGCTAGCGTCGCGACGATCTTCCAGACACGCAGAGTCATGCTATAAAGCCTCCGGTTCCACTTGAGTTGGTTTTGACTGCTGGCTGGTGAAAGGGAGAATGAAGAGGAGAGCGAGAGATTAAAGTCGATTAGCCTGTAACACACAGCGCTCTGGCCTCTCCTCTACAGCGTCCGGCTGGCTGATGGCACCAGATCCACGACCAAGCACTTGGCTCATCATCCTCCGTCGTCGTGGCTTCTATAATAGAGCTACGCTCTGCTTGCTTTTTCTCTGCCCTATCGCATCGGATCCGATCTTCACATATCCTCGCCCACTTGAAGCCTGTCCTGCCCACAAAAGGATACGCTGCTCCATCAAGACAGGCGATTGGTCTGTCCTTCATCACAACTCTCTCCTAGGTGCTTTGCATCCACGCCATGTTTCTGTCATGCGGTCAGCTTCCGCTACGCAGTACTGTTGAAAACGAGGTACGTGGTACAGCAGCGCATCGCTTGGGGAGCAATGCTTGGCGCTTCAAGCTAGCTCTATCGAGTTCAGCAACCAGAAGATGCAGTATCAATGCAAACCACTACAGCTTCTATCGGTATTGTCATAAAGGAATGAAAACAACGCGAGGACGCCCAAGGGTGAATCACGGCTTCCCACCAAAACGTGCACATCGCATAGGAAAAGTGCTTGATCCTGGCGATTTGTTGCTCATCCCTACGCCTGAATACAAGCTCCAGGGTGGCTTTTGGCACGGAAACATCGTCTGACATCGTGCTGGACTGTACCGTATCAGCAATCAAGGCGTAATCTTCGCAGTGCCTAGAATATCTTCCGCACGGATTTGCTACAGAACCCAGCGACTGCCTGTTTAGGAGCCACAGATGAACGTGATGGCGCACACGCTTTGGCTGTGTAGCAATTCCCCCATCTGGACTCGGAGAATGCGATACAACGTTGAAGCAGTGCTATGTGACACGCTTACTATCTTGGCGGAGGTTCACGTCAAGCACATGACGATCTGCATGAAGGCCACGCGAACAATGGCCGTCATGAGCCGGCGGTTAATGTGCCTGCTGAACCAGTAACTATTGCGAAAGAGGGACTGAATAGTAGTACAGATAGTCCTAGTGTTGGAAGTGAGAGTACTAGTATATAGATAGAGTTCATCGCCTGTACCAAACAAAGTCTCATGTAACCTTTATTTTGGTGAGCATTCTGCCCACATAATAATGACGGCATAACATCCGACTGCCTCTCTGCCTCTCTTGTTTAGACTTTGTTTTTGTATGCCAGCGATACATTCAACAAGCCACACGGCCAGCCGCTTTCGTCCCATCCAGCTGCGTCATGAGCACATGCCAATCACAACGTGGCGTTTCCATATGCAGAGAGCGATTGCGCACAGCTACCGACTCAGCCAGGCATCAACAGCGCCAACCTCATTCTCCAATTCTCCCAAGACCGAGCAGCACCAACAAACCAACACAACCCCAATGGCTCTTCGTATCTGGAGCATCATGGCTGCCGTCGCGGCGCTCGCGGCCTCGATGACCACCGTCGACGCTGCGGCTTCGGCTCCCATCACAGTCTCGGACCTGCACGACCCGGCCCTGACCAAGTACGGCAGCGGCACGTACTGCGCCTTCGGCACGGGTCTGAGCCAGACCACGTCCAACCCGGGCGGTATCCGCGTCAAGAAGCTCAGCTCGTCTTCCCCCACGGGTGGCACCTATGTTGACGCCGGCACCATCGCCGTTCCTTCGTGGGTCAAGAGCCAATACACCGCCGCTGTGAACGTCTGGGCGCCTGAGATCTTCAAGGAGAGCTCCAGCAGCACGTACTACATGTATTACGCCGTCTCGGGCTTCGGCACGCAGGTGTCCGCTATTGGTGTGGCCTCGTCCACGACTCCGTGTGTGGCCAGCTCGTGGGTGGACCACGGCAAGATCTACTCATCCAAGGCAGGCAGCACCTACAACGCCATCGACCCC
>JAADXR010000577.1:0-18177 GCA_023337935.1 Elongisporangium anandrum
GTATCATGGGTTCTGCTGTGTCAAAGGAAGCTGCTGATATGATCTTGCTGGACGACAATTTCGCCTCGATTGTTTGTGGCGTGGAAGAAGGCCGCATCATTTTTGACAACCTGAAGAAGTCGATTTGTTACGCGCTTGCTGCTAACATTGCGGAGCTGGTTCCGTTTTTGCTGTATGCAGTTATTCGAATCCCGTTACCGCTAACAACTGTGCTGATGCTAATGATCTGCCTAGGCACGGACATGATCCCTGCCATTTCCATGGCCTATGAAACTGCTGAGAATGACATCATGCTTCGTTCTCCTCGAAATGCCGAGGTTGATCATCTCGTGACCAAGAAGCTCGTTCTGTATTCGTATGGTGTCATTGGTATAATTGAAGCTGCTGCTGGCATGTTCACATATCTTGTTGTTCTGAGCGACTACGGGTACGCGCCAAAGATTCTTCCGGAGTTGGGATATTTGGATCAGTTTGGCAAGCAAGTTCTTTGGTGCAAGACGTCTGGTGGTCAATTTTGTACTGCCGGCGGATTCTACAAAAGTGGCAGTGACCACCATGTACCCTTGAGTGCCGTTCGAAGCCTCGACGGAGTGTCGGAGTGCGTAGATGATTACGACGATACTGTTCCAACTGGCGGCAATGTGTTTGATGCGCATATCTTTTTCGACCCGGCAAGTGATGGTAAGATTGTGGATTGCCAGTTCCCGTTCTTGAATCTGAAAAACGCAAACACGAAGCCCAGTAGCTACAATCGCTTTTTCCCGTGGACTTATGGAAATTACACAGGCAGTAATGATGTGCTTACGTACCAGTCCATGCAAGCTGCTTACGCTCGAGGGTATCGACCTTACTACCCCATCCAGTCTCGCCGGTCTTCCTTCTTTAACCGAGAGTGGTTCGAATTCGACACGTCCAAATCCGGCCCGCCTGGTATGGGCGATGCTATCTCGCTGACGCTCATGTACGGCTATCAACCGTATGGAATCTGGGCCGTCACTGATACCTCCAAAACCGGTGGAGAAACATCGGCGTTGTCTAACGCCCAAAAAGCATACAACGGTGAACCAGTGACGCTCGTGGACGCGTTTGGAAAGTTGACTACCACCAGCTTCGATTTGACTTCGAAAGTAACGTACAAGACTGGCGCGATCTTCGAAAAGATCCTGTTGCGAAATGGCTCCGCAACTTGCTCGGGCGCCCAATGCCTGCTTGACTACCGCGCAGGCTTCTCGTATCGCTCAGGCTCGAAGCAGTACCTCAACATTGCATCTCGTATGATGCAGTACAAGGCATTGGCTGCTTCACAGACCGCGTACTTCATTGCTGTAGTTCAGACGCAGTGGTCGAACATCATGATCTGCAAGACACGCTACCTGTCGGTTGCTGTACAAGGCATGTACAACAGCGTGCTCAACTTCGGCCTCATGTTCGAGTTCATGCTGTGCGCGGCGATCACGTACGCAGGCTTCGTGCACACGATTTTCGTGACGGAGGACATTCGCCTCGTGCACTGGTTCTGCGGCCTCCCGTTCGCGCTCTTCATCGTCGCGTTTGACGAGATCCGCAAGTTCATGATGCGTGCGACGTCGCGCCGCGTAATCGCCAAGGACACCGGCCGCATGATTCGCTACCCGGGCTGGCTCGAGACGAACACGTACTACTAGCCGGGTAGCATCTTTTTATTGATCGCGGACTCACTGACGTCCGCTCTGCATTTTAATATACATCCATGCTTAAATCTCGAGTGCAATGGCAAGATTTAGGTCCCGAAAGCCATGCATTTACGTTCGGGATTGGATCATGCAGCCAGAGCAGCCGCCTGCTGCTGCATGCGCAGCCTGTGGCGCGACTGATGGCCGCTTATCTCGCTGCGGGGCGTGCAAATGGGTCGCGTACTGCTCGCGCGCGTGCCAGACGCAGCACTGGACTGCGTTGCATCGCGGTCTGTGCCGCAGTCTGCAGCAGATCTCGCGGCTGCGTGCGCTTGAGAGTGACTGGTGGCGCACACGGCCACCTGCAGAGCTCCATGCGTTTGAGCACGAGACCGGTCTGCAAGCGAAGTCCATGGTGAGGTCGCGCATGAAGCTGCTTGGTGTCATTGTGTGGTTCTAATGTGGTGAAGTCTTTCTATGGCGAGGTGCTGTTCCTACTGCTTGGACTCAAGTGCTGCGTGCTCTTCTCCAATCTGCCAGCCCCATGGCGCAACAGCTTTGCTTCAGACGTGCTCATCAAGAGCGGGCTGGAACAACCAGCTGCTTCATCCAGTCGCAGCTGTGTGCCTGGGCTCTATCGCATTCGAGAGCAAACGCAGACGCCAGCTGAGTACGATCTGAGTGGCGACCTCGTGCTTGCAAACACAGCGCACGCGGACTTTGCCTTTGCGTCTCAAGCGCTCGGTCTCCATCCGATCCAAGCGAGCACGTCTCCATCGCCTGATGTGCTAATAGTGAGCGAGACTGCGTTGGCGCGCGTCCTGGATTATCCCGTTGCGCTGGACCAGTGCCGCGGGAACATGATCGAGGTATGGAATCCATGCTCTTCCGCGTCTTTACCTCCAGCCATTGAGCCATCTTTGTGCTCCAGGTCGGGTACTTCCATGTGAATGGACAACCCAGCGGCGACGCCACGACGCCAGAGGCAGAGAGGTCCACGCTGCTGACATCCTACTGTGCCAGCACCGACGACGCGACGCGCATCCAAATGCACTTCCGACGGTACCAAGCGCATGTCCATGGGACCGCCATCCAGCTGCAGCTCCAGCAGACGCACATTTAACACGATTTCTCACCAATCATGCTTCAGGGATTTGCCTTTTCAGCCTATCACCACGCATCCTTCGTTTCCCCCTTTTTCGAACCGTTACGTACCATATTTCAGTCCGGAGCGTTGCATGGAAGCGCGCGAGTGCGCCATTGAAGCATCAAGCGCGTCGGACCGACTCCAGTCCAAGTCTCCGCATTCCCGTAGCCGACGGGACCCGCATGAGCGACTGAGTGGCGATCGGCCACCCATGAGCTCCTACAACGAGTGGGAATCAGATCTCTCCTCGATCATCGAGAAAACGAATCAGAATCTCAAGCTCCTGCGCCGCATTGGGGAAACGCGCACCGACAGCGTCGGCTCCGGAGGCTCCGATGTGTCCACGACGGTGCGCGCGCCGTCCGCGAGCAACGGCGGAGCCTCGGCGCGGTACGCAACCGAAGACGCGGCGTCCTACCGCCCGCTGCGGGTGCACAGCGGCAGCTTCGGCGCGAGTAGCACAGCCAGCAGTTCGGCGCGTGTGCGCACGACGTCAACCGGCCGCCACCATGCGTTGAACGGCGATGGCGACGACCACGGATCGGCCAGACGCAGCGCAAGCGGATCTCGGTCCCGCTCAGGCACTGCGCCCACCATCCGCGTGCGCGAGAGCGATATCCCGGGCGACATCCCGACGTACGTCATTGAAGACATGAAGAAGAGCCTGGAAACGACCATCTCCTCACGCGCGCTGGGCTTCGAGAAGCAGATCGGCGATCTGCGTACGGACTTCACGGTACTGACCTCCGAGACCACGACGCTGGGTCATAAGTTTGCCGAGCTGCGCGAGGCCGTCATGACCAAGATCGGCCATATACCAGGCGTGCTGCAGAGCCTGGAGGAGACCAGTGAGGCGATCACAAGGTTAGAACGGCACAGCGTCGCACTGCAGGCCTGGAAGCTCGCCATGGACGAAGGCAACGCTGAAGTCACGTCCAAGATGAAGGCGTTCCAGATGCTGCAAGACAAGATCCTGCTGCTCGAGTACAACTTGGATAACTTGGCCAACACGCTTAAGAACCGACCGCGGAACGACGAGCGCGTCGATCAGGTGCGCGAGAAGGTCGCGCTGATCGAGCAGAAGCAAGAAGGGTTCGTGGACATCAAGGCCGTGGAGCATCTGCTGAACGTGCGTCTCACGCGTGCGATCCATGAGCTTGAAGGCCGAGTTGACCAGAAGGTCAGCATCTTGAGTGACAAGCTGGAAACAAAGCTGCAGGCGCTGGAGAAGTCAGTGCAACTGCAGCGACATGACTCCATGCTTTCCCTCAAGAATGAACTCACAGAGGAAATCCAGCGACTGCAGGCACAGAGCACAAAGAAGAGTGACCTGGCGTCGATGCAAAACTCGCAGGCCAAGATCAAAGAGGATCTGGTGCACGTGAACGAATTCATGGATCGTCAAGAGAAAAAGATCCAGGATTTCAAGGAAAACGCTGCGCTGATCCGAGACGAATTGAATGCTACCCGACAGGAGTTGACCAAGGCGCTCCATGCGCAGCAAACGCGTGTTTCCAGTACGCTAGATGACAAGGTCGCCGAATTGTCTGTGCTCGCGAAGGACAAGAATGCCAAGCTAGAACAGCAAGTGGCACAGCTTTCCAAGAAGCAGAAGAAAATGGACGAGGCGGCCAAACAGCTAGCGGAGCGCATCGTTCAGGTCAAGGAAGAGTGCAAGCAACAACAGCAGCACCTCTCCTCTGGCCATGAAAAGGAAAACGAAAAGCTACGCCACCGACTTACGCAGTCGCTCGCGGAATTGGAGGCTCTTGCTACAGCCAAGAACGACGTCGAGCGCCACTATGCGAAGCAGGAAAACCAGTTCCAGTCTAAATTGAAAAGTCTGCGAACGCAAGCCGAACAAAGAGAACAGCAAAAGGAGGCTCAACGATTAGAGCTCATGGCTAGAGTTCAAGAAGAAACCAAGCAAATGGGTATTGCGCAGGGCCGAGTTACCTTGGTAGAAACCCTTCTCGCCAAAGAAAAGCTGGAGAACGAAGAGAAAAACGAAGCGATTCTGAAGTCAAGAAAAGAGATGACCGCCGTGCGTCAGAAGATGCGCAGTCTTGAGCAAGAAGTGGACCAGAAGATGCAAAAGCTATCAACCGAGCTTCATGCGAAGCAAATGCAGGTCGATACGCTGACGAAACAGCTCAAGAAATGCGACGAAGAAACTGCGAGAATGAAAGAAGCGTGCAAGCGCGATGGCAAGGCTCTCCGACATGTGCAGGTGACCAAGGAGCACGAGCTCTTGCTTGCGAAGCTGAAGCTGACGCAAATGGAACAGGCAAATGCCAAGAATGGAAAGCACGAAGAAGGACGAATCGCAGAAGCTACAGCTGCTGCCAAAACGGCTGAAGCAGAGAAGAAGCGAAAGGAGTTAGAGCAATTGCTCTTGGAAAGTCAACTGGAAATGAGCGAGCTCAAGCAAGACATGGCAGATATGAAGACTGAATATGATCATAAGCAGCGACTGGGTCAGCATTCAATGGAAGAAGAAATGCGCCGAGTTTCAAAGGAGTATGAAATCAAGCTTGAAACCTTGCAAAATGAACTTGCCGCAAATGAAGAGGCAATGAAGCAACTTCGTGCAAATTTGATCGAAAAGAGTGACTTGGAAGCTGTGGAAGATGAGCTCATGATTCTAAAAGATGAAAAGAAGTCCCTCATGGAAGTGATGAAGCGCACGCAAGCTGAGCATGACCGTGTATTGAAGGAAACGGAAACGCATCTGCATCATTTGCACGAATCCGAGCTTTCCGAAATGAAGAGCAAGATGGAAGTGCGACTGCAAGAGCTGGAAGAAGTCCAGTCGACTCTTGAACAGAGTAAGGATCGGATCGGGATGCTAGAGCGTGAAATTGCCCGAGTGGAAGACCTTCGTACTCAGGAAATCAATACGCTCACAGATGAGCTAAACGAATCACGTGCAAAGATGGATCGGTCTGCACTGGAAATGGTCGAACTGACAAATTCGAAATTACAGGTCGAGCAAGAACTGACGAAATTACAAGTGACTATTCATAATATGACTGTGGAAGGTGAATCCAAGTTCAACGAGATCGAAGCATTAACGCAACGCGAAACAGATTTGCAAACTGAGTTGGACCAGCTCTCCGAATCTTTGGAAGAACGAGAAACGCAACTCGCAGATGTCATGCGTTATGACGAGCAAAATCAGCGGAAGGTGGTTGAACTCACCGCCAGTCGTGATGAGTTAGAGCGAAAACTTCTAGGCGAAGTGGAACGTGTATCCCAGACTTTGAACGACGAGCGTACAGCATCTGAGGAGCGTGAGCAGGACATGGAAACTACAATCCGCAACTTGGAAGACGAATTGGAAGAAATAAAGCACGACTCAAAGGAGCACCAGGCTTCTCATGGCGTGCTGTCGAACGAATTAGTGAAGCTGAAGAGCGCTTTGAAAACGTCGCAACAACATGAGCAAGAGCTGCAAGCACAGCTCGATCGCGTTATTGATGATTTGACAACCATTTCCAAGACTGAACGCCGTGTGGATGGCGTGCCTGTGGATGACGAGCTCATTTCGCAGTGCTTTGATAAGTTGCGTGAGAGTAGAAACGAAAAATCGATGAAGTTGGAGAAGCTGCACGCTGACTACACGCTTACGGTTCAGCAAGCTACATCTGATGCGTTAGCTCTCAAGACTCTTGAGACTCAAGTTCAGGTTTTCACGACGCAAACGCAGGAGCTGGAAGCACTCGTGGCACAACTAAAAGTGGAACTCGAAGAGCAATATGCAGTTGCTGCCAATCATGCTAAGAGTGCTGGCGATTTGGAACACGAGCTTTCGATTCTTCGCAAGCAAAAGCAGGATTTGGAACACCAACTGCATACTAAAACTCGTGAGTGTGAGGATCGTGAGGCCCACTTCGAACGACAGTTGCAGCAACATGAGCGTGGCGAGCAAGCTTTCCGCGATGCGAATGCGAAGCTAACCCACACGATGCAAACGATTCGTCTGAAGATGGATGCCATCGAAACGTCGAAGGTCCAAGAACTGGATGTGTTAAACGCGCGGTTGATGGATTTAGAAGTCATGCTTGACGTGCGACCTGTTGTGCATTCTCGTTACGAGAGAGACTTTTACGCCACTCAGCAAGAGATCGTTGCTCGTGCCCAAGAGATTGGCACTCTTTACACGAAACTTACGCAAAGCTTCAACATGTTGGAGTGGAACGATTTAAATGCACTCATTTACAATGGCGACGATGTTGAAGGGAAGATGGATCGTCTTCGCACTGAAAAAGAACGTGAGCGCGCCAAGTTGCAATCGACGGAACAAGAAATTTTGTCGAATGTCGATTTCCTCCAAGCTCTGAAGCACTCACGAGATTTGTCACAAACCGGTGATTCCACTGTTCACGACGATTTGATGGCCAAGTACATCAAGTCAGCTCCAGATATGGTCGCCAAGCTGCAGCAATTGGAGCTGCGTCTTCAAAATATGATGACGACTATGCCGCTGCCGGTTGCTAGCGTACTACCACCTTTACCTGAGTTCGACGATGTAATTGCAGAAGAAGATGAAGGCGATAACTCATCGCTGATTGATCAAACAGTGACCAGCGCAAGTGTGGAGTCATCACACGACTTCGATGAAGAGGAAAACGGAAGTCTCATGAACAGCCAGGCATTGAGTGAAGCAGATATCACTCAAGACTCCTCTGACAACTTGACTGTTGGTCAAGAAGAGCAGAGTGTTGAACTTTCACACAGCGAGTTTTCTCTTGAGGAGTCAGCTACCAGTATGGCTGAGTCGTCAGGGCAAGATATGTCGGGTCAGCATCATGATGCGCATCCAAGTGAAGACGAAAACTCTTTCGATCCAAGCCTAGAATCAGCGTCATCGCCAGCGAAGGAAGATCAGGAGGAGAACCGTACCGAAGAAGCGGTGTCCAACATTTTCATGCGCGCCGTGCGAAATCGGCGACGTACCGCCTCAGATCGGAAGAATTCCATGTCCGGTCAGCCCCAATCTGGACGAGACCGAAGTCTTTCATCGTCGGACCAATCTCAGTCGGGACGAGAACGTAGTTATTCGTCGCCAGACCGTCAGCACATGGTGGTTGGTCACATCATGAAGTCTTTTTGGCACGTCGGTGCAGACAAACGTGGTCATCCTCCTTCGGACTTGAATGGAGAGGCACTTGATAGCCAAAGCACTATCATAGGCGATGAACTCTCTCAATCTCATGACAGCGATATACACACAGATGATATGATCCCATTAACTATTCCAGTTGATGAATCCCCAGCTCCTCACACGGCTTTGGAGGGACTTGAGCATTCAAGAACGGTTGATGCAAGCTATGATAATGCTGAAGAACATGAATCAGCCCAAGATTCCGACGCAGAGTTTGTTATGGTAGAAGACCCTACCCGTTCGGATGAACCCACAGAGACGCAGAATCTTGCTTTGGAGAACGAGCACAGTGATGAAGATACGGCTCACAACTATGAGCTTAATGAAGACGTCTGTTTCAAGGACGAGAAGGCAGAAGAGAGTATTGAAGACTGTGATCAAGCCGCCGATGAACTCTCTCATTCTTTGTCGCACTCAGTTGATGACAGTGAAAAGTCCCTTAGTGCATCATTTGGTAATGAGCAAATCGAGTCAAGGACGACCACCACTGAATCTGAACAGGCTCATGGTGATCAGCAATCACATTTTCCTCGAAAGTCGCAGTTTGTGATGGAAGAGGACGATGATGACGAGGGTGAGGATATGGACGAGGCAGAGCGAATGATCCTGGCTGACTCATTGGCACAATCGTTTGATGACGATGAAAAACTGATAGACCATGCCAGCCAAGAAGACGACGATGCGGATTTGCCTCTGCATCGACATGCCACCCTCGATCAATCTGGTGATTTAGGTGGTGAGGCGTCGTTTAGTGATGCCGATCAAACTCTCCATGAAATTGCTGGCTACCCAGATCATGAAGAAGCTGATCACGACTCTGTATCCGAAGAAGATGAAATCGACCGTGAGGATATCGAAAATTCGTTCGATGATGAAAACTCGATGGAACTGCAGCATGAGCGTGATTTAATCGAAGCCGATGCGGAACATGTGATTGCATTGCGTGAAACAGCATCAGCCTCGACGCACCATGAAGATGAAAACGAAGAAGTCGATGCCGTCGAGCGATTATTACACGAGCAGGAGATTGCAGCGCAAATGTCACACGAGGGTACTTCATTGGAGATTACTAGCGAGCATGGTGTATCGAATTCGATTGCATCTGGACATGCACAAGACGATGATGAACTTATCGATTCCGATTCCGAAGCGTCTGAATCTCAATCAGCAAGCCTGGAAAGCTCTAAGCAGGACTCAGAGATTGCAGGTGATTTTTCCACGGATTCGCTACAGCATCTATCAGAAAACTATGCACTTTCGAGATCGGGTATTTCAAATGAGAAGCAAGAGCCGATGAAGGATACTAATGACAACGATAGCGATGAAGAGGGTGACGACATGAATGCTGTGGAGCGGTTGATGATCGATGAATCATCGTCTGACAAGCCTCGGGTATCTGCCCAGCACAAGATTGAGGAAGTAGTGGATGAACATCACGTTACCAATAGCAATGCCCTAGCGCAAGCTGGACATGACGACCAAGCCAGCGACGATGATGAGCAGGAAGACCATCGTAACGTGGTGCTTCCACCCGCTCCCATGCAGCTTGCGTCTTCACAGTTCGTCACGGGTGGCCGATCACAGCGCCGTGGGGTGGGTCTGCTAAATGACGTGCTCAGTGCTCAGCAAGCTAGTGCTGCTGAAGAGGACGATGATGATCTAGATGAAGTGGAACGATTGATGATGCAGCAAAGTCACTCACACCGCACAAACACGGCTAAAGGCAATCAAGAGTACCAACTGAGGGTGAACAACGATGCCTCGCACGACTTGGAAGAATCAATGGAACAGTCGCTACGATCGGAGCAAGACCACGAGGAATCGGCTTCTCTAGATACCAGTTTCCCATCGCATGATCATGGCATCGAGTTCGATTCAATGGACGACTCACACCGATCCGAGACGGATAACGAAGTCCACCAAAACGATCTCAAGGACGCCCATCGTGAACGTGAGGATGAGTTTGATGATGATGAAGACAACGATGATGACGCTATGCACTCACATTCGAGTGCATCACAGCCATCACCACCAAGATTTACGTCTCAATCGCAGAATCCAGTGCCGAAGGAGTCCTTTGGCATCGGCCGTCGATCTTCCGAATTTGATGACCTGGACGAGGACATGGACGAAGTCGAGCAACTTCTACTGGCACAATCGAGCATGAAGCAAAAGCCTGCACCAGTCGCCACGGTCCAGCCCTCGCCCAAGCAGACGACGGCGAACCTCGCCAGTCGTATCAAGCATCTTTCATCCAATGGCGATGAGGAATTCGACGACGAATTCACCACGCACCATTCACCTGTGCAATCAAATGCCCGAGCTAACGGTAACCATCATGAGACCGCTCAGGACGAGCATGACGATGAAGACGACGAGTTCGGGTTTGACGATCACGACATCGATCTGCCTGCTCACGGTAGTGGACAGACCGATCTTAATGGCAAATCACGTGGACATCCGACGGTGAACATCGAGACTGAGGAAGACGCTTCTTCATCTGATGCAAATGGCGTTTGCGCCACGCCGACGCGGATCCCCATCCTGGATGGAAGCAGCCTGGCAGACCGCATCGATGCGATTCCGTCCATGCTTCAAACCTCCGGGTCTTTCTCCAAGCTGGCAACGGTGTCAACTGCCGCCGGTGCTGAGGAGGAGGGCGACGAGCAAGAGGAAGAAGACGACAACGAGTACATGGAAGAGTCCTTCGATCTGGAAGAGTCTCTGCAGGAAGACGATTGAAATTGTGTGATTGTAGTATCAGAGCTCACCCACCACTGTAAACACTAGAAAGTAAACCTACGAACCATGCGTCAGTCTCTCTCTATCTCTCATCGCCGGTAGTTCTCGCCCACGTATTCCGGTGCAAAGGCGTCGTCGCCACTCAGCAGCAGCAGCTGATTGTATCGATCGTTGCATTCGGCCCCAAGCAGACCCCCAAACTTGACTTGGCTGATGCCCATGCCCACAGCAAACGCCGCGAGTAGCTCTGCGTCGTGCCCACCGGACTGCCCAGCCACCGCTCCAAGCATGATGGCAAGACCGAGTCGTCTCGCTTCACCCACGGCTGCCAGCGCCTGCGTCAAAGTCGAGAACTGGTGCAGATGCAGCAACAGAGTGTTGCAAGCCTGCTCTTCGGCCAGAGTCTCGATGCCCTGGAGCTCCCAGAGCTCCTTGCCCACGATCTGCACGCGGCAGTTGGGATCACCACCAAGCGCTCGCGGGGCGACGTCTTCGGCTGACACCGCGGAGGAATCCGGGTCGTGCTCGGCTGCCATCAGCGCGACGAAGGTCTTGAGGTCGCTCTTGTCGAACGGATCCACGACGGCCGTGAGATCGAGCTCCTTGATGCAGCTGCGGATGATGTCGAGCATCTCCTCACTGGACTTGATGGCTCCGGAAGAGCCCGGCAGCCACTTGTCCGTGTTGTAGTTGCAGCTCTGGGCGCTCGCAGCAGCGCCCTCTGCAGAATTTGCCTCGGCCTCTGGTGGCAGCGGCAGAGCGAACTCGGAGGCGGCAAAGTCGATGCCGAACTCGATCTTGGGCACTGGCGTCATGCCCTGGGCCTCCAACTTGCCCCGCGTCTCGTCCAGCGCTGCGCGAAGGAGCTGGAAGACCTCCGCGATGGTCTGCAGCTGCGGTGCAAAGCCTCCGAAGCTGCCCGCGTTGCAAAACCCGACGCCTCGAGCGTCCAGTTGGCCTCGCAATGCCAGCATGAACTCGGCGCCGATCTGGTGCGCGTCGGCAAAGCTGGTCGCGCCCACAGGCAGCAGCAGGATCTCCTGCGCAAACAGCTTGCTGGACGCGTATCGAGCTCCGTTGACCACGCTGAACACGGGCATGGGCATGCAGCCAGCGGACTCGCCCGGCTGCTCCTGCAGCGAGACCAAGTACTCGGCCAGCGGCTTCTCCGCGTACTTGGCGCCGGCTCGACACGCTGCCAATGAGGTCGCGAGGCAGATATTGCGGCCGATCTCACGCTCCAGCAGCAGCAGCGCCGAGTCGATCGCCTGCTGGTCGTTGGGCTCGAGATTCAGCAGCTTGTCCTGCAGCAGAACCTCGGCCGAGTCCACGCGCTGCACGTATCCACGGCCGTTGAGTCGCTGCTGGCTCGGCGGCAGCACCGGCAGCAGCGGATCGAACTCGCTGGGCGCTGGCCGGTCGGGCAGACCGCGCGTCTCGCTGGAGCAGGAGCCCTCGAACACGCCCTTGCCCGTGTGCAGCCGCACGAGCACCGTGGGCTGGCCCAAGGCGTCCAGGACCTCGCGCACCTGCACGTGGAAGATGCCTCGCTGGGCCGTGGCTCGGGCGTATAGCAGCGTCGAGAGCACGAGGAACGGGTCCTCGGGCCGGTCCGCCACGATCTGGTTGACACACTCGTTCAGAGCCGTCTCGAGCGCATGCTCCTGCACGTAGCTCTCCACGAGGTCGCGCTCGCGGACCTCCTCTTCCTCCTGGGCCATGGAGATCGCGTCCGTTCGTTCCCAAGATCCACTCTTGTATAAATAGCGATGGAACGGCTTGCTATTTATTGCGTTACGCCAGCCAGCCTGTCTGGAGAGAGAGAGAGCGGCGTCTGTCTCGCTTGGCTCGGAGCCTGCCGTATGAGCACCCCCGGTGTTCCCTGGCGGCTTAATGGAGAACTATGAAAGCCTCGGCACCATCGGCGAAGGGTAAGCCAAGCCACGACTCCGTTGATCGATCCTTTGACTGACTCACGTGGCTCTCGTGTCTGCCCCATTAGCACGTACGGCGTGGTGCTCAAGTGCCGCCACAAGGTCACGGGCCAGATCGTGGCGATCAAGAAGTTCAAGGAGTCGGACGACGACGAGCAGGTCAAGAAGACAGCGCTGCGAGAGATCCGCGTGCTCAAGCAGCTGCGCCACGAGAACATCGTGTCGCTGCTCGAGGTCTTCCGGGTCAAGGGCAAGCTCTATCTGGTCTTCGAGTTCGTGGAGAAGACGATCCTCGAGGAGATCGAGAAGAACCCCGAGGGGCTCGAGCCCAGAGCCATCAAGCGGCTCATGTGGCAGCTCGTGCGCGCCATCCACTTCTGCCACAGCCACAACATCATCCACCGCGACATCAAGCCGGAGAACCTGCTCGTCTCGCGCAACGGCGTGCTCAAGCTCTGCGACTTTGGCTTCGCGCGGCCCATGGCGGCACCGGGAGCCAAGTACACCGAGTACGTGTCCACGCGCTGGTACCGCGCGCCGGAGCTGCTGGTGGGCGACGTGTCCTACGGCAAGGCCGTGGACGTCTGGTCCATCGGCTGCATGTTCGCGGAGATCACGACTGGCCTGCCGCTCTTCCCAGGCGACTCGGACATCGACCAGCTGTACCACATCCTGAAATGCCTCGGCCACATCACGTCGCGGCAGCAGGAGCTCTTCCGCAAGAACGCGCTGTACGTGGGCGTGAAGCTGCCACAGGCCACGCAGCTCGAGCCGCTCGAGGCGCGGTTCCCTCAATTAGACAAGCTCTCACTCGACTTCCTGCGGCAGACCATTCAGGACGAGCCACTGGACCGATGGACGTGTGACGAGCTGCTCAAGCACCCGTTCTTCGAAAACGCCGGCGACAAGTTCGAGAGCGAGCTGCAGGAAGCCATCGCGAGGGACCTGAACGACATGGGCGCCGTCAAGAAGAAGCGGATCCGCAAACCTCCGCGCTCCAATGGCAACAGTAGCTATGCGGCCCAGTCGCAGCCCTTTGGCACTCTGCCGTCGCCTACGCTCTCGGTCAAAGCGGGCGGATCGAGCGGGAACTCTTCTTCTGGTGGTGGATACGACGAGCCAACGATGGCTGCGAGTGATATGGCGGCGTTCAAGCCGTCATTCAAACCCATCGTGGCGCAATCCATGCCCAAAGACAAGCAGCAGTACGCTCACAAGAACGCTTCGACCATCGGTATGGCCAAAGGAGGCCTACCGATCAGCTCCACCACCACAGGCTATCACCTGCCGACGTTGCATGGCTCTGGTCCGGGCAATTCATCCAGTTCGAGCCTCGTAGGCAACGACGTTCTGCTTCACAGCTCCAGCAATAGCTCCAGCCCCATCAACACCAACGCCAACAGCAAGAAAGCTGCGCCTCCGCCATCGATCGCAGAGAACCAGGCTTCTGTGGCTGGACTTCCGGTGCCAGCCGACCACCTCGCCTTTGTGAACCAGCACGGCTCCTTGCGGCAGTCCATGACGTCGCACGGCGCTCGCAATGGAGGCGCGACCATGATGAGTAGCTCCATGGGATCCTCGGGTCTCTCGTTTGCCAACGGATTCGCTGCTGCGCCCAAGCCTCCGCCCTCGTCCTACATGAAAAACCCATACATGGCGCCCCCGAGCACCAGCAGCAAGCGCACGACCACACGAGGCGGAGCAGGCCCAAGCAGCCGCCACGGAATGGGTCTGCAGAGCTCCATGGAGATCTACTCGCCAGCCAAGAAGCTCGGCGGCAGTCGAAAAGCCAACGCCAACGCCAACACGACCTCGAACGGCATTACAGGCGGACTGCTGGCCATGGATCTCACACCGCAAGGCATCTACGTGCCGCCGCGCACGTCGCACACTACAATACGAGGCGACAGAGGCATCTCCGTGGGCAACGAGCACTCTCGAGCCCGAAGAGAGAACGATCTGCGCAGCTTTTGACAAGAAAGGAACGAGAAATAGAGAGCTTGGAGAGTGAGGAGCAGTGACGCAATCAGTATTTATGAATCACGCTCGCCGTCTTGCAGTCTCTTGGTCTTGGGCCGCGCAGAATTGTTGCCCACTTGCGCATGGGCGGGCCCAGCTCATGCGCGAAGAAGAGGTCCACGTGGTGCACGCCGCCGAACGGAAGTCTCTGTCTCCTTGCTCTGTGCTTCATCATACCACTTCCTTGCTAACAGCGCTGCGAACATCGTGGGAGCCACACACTTGAAAAGACACCAAACGCATCTAGCGAACTGATCGATCAGCTCTTCTTCTTGGCCAAAGAAACACTTCCCGCTTGTGAAAAGCGAGTGGAGAGCCACTGCCACGGAGACTGCCATGAAGAGGACGCTGGCGATCCAGTACCACCACGCCATGCGTCTGGCACTCGACTGTTCTACCGCATTCGCACAGTCAGAGTGGCTAAATCAGCAACAACAAGCGCCAAGACAGCAATGCAACGTACGATCAGCAAGCTCGGGAAAGACCACCAACACATGTATTGGGCCAGGTCTCTGCCACGTCCACATCGAACGCGCTTGCTTTCCCGTCAACCACCGCGCAGAAGAGCTCCACCATGTTGCCTTTCCTCAGCAAATTCGCGATTGATGGCCGTGATCTGACCAAGGCTATTCGATAGATTATGACTCTTCATCCAGAGGTGTACGCTCTATGGTAGCAGCATGGCTCAGCTCTGTCAGCGTCCGGATTCCCTGGGTCCTCTCGAGCCCGGAGAGAGAGATCTGCGCAGCTTCTGAGAGAGATAACGATAGATTGAGAGCTAGGAGCAGTGACACAATCAGTATTTATGAATCACGGTCTTTGGTCAGGCGCTCTTGGCGTAGAACTGCTGCACCCACTTGCGCATGTGCTGGAGCTCGATGGCCCGTGCCTGCGTAAGGCTGGGCGGGTCCAGCTCGTGCGAGAAGAACAGATCCACGTGGTGCGCGCCGCCAGCCACAGGCACGGCCACAACCGAGTCCGAGACATTGAAGAGCACGCCTGTGGCCGACCACGGGTCGTAGTCGCCGTTGCTGAACACGATGTTGCTGGCTGAGCGCAGTGCCTTGACGCCGCCGTACTCGATTGTGGCCCATCGAGGCCGCAAGTGGACGCCCCACGTGGCCATGCAGTTGGCGTCGTCCAGCGCTTCGTCCGTTGGCGCAGCCGGGAAGACGTCGTGCACGCCGTCGCTGCTGAACGGCATGTACAGCTCAGCGCACTCGAGATAGCCCCAGAAATTGCCCTTGAGATCAATGGCCGACTGGTTCGACGCCGACGGCGGCGCGGCCGGGAAGTAGCACTGCTCGGTCTGCGAGACGTTGTAGAACACGCCCACGCTGTCGCGGAAGGCCTCCAGCAGCGCGTCCGTGTCTTCCAAGTCGGATTCGAGGTGCTTACAGGCGGCACGGACTGGGTAGGTCGGCAGCTCGCCCTGACCTTCCGTGATGTAGGCCGATGGGTACGGGTAGTTGCCCATGGCCATGTTGCCAAAGGCGCCGATGGCTGAGTACACGAGTCCAGTCACATCGTCCTCGGTCTGCAGCGTCTCGACATCGCACAGGCGGAAAAGCGTGGCCAGGTGCCGGCGTCCGGCGGGAGTCTTGCCGATCTCCGTGAACGCAGTGATGGCACGACGCACGTTCGGGATGCAGTTGGCCGCCGATCCGGCTGCAGAGCTCATGTCGAAGGCCGCGACGCGCTGGAAGCCCTCCGAGTCCACCGGGTGCTCAATATCGCCTCTGAACGCCAGCACAGGCGCCGAGGCGGCGATCACGCCGTCGACCACGTTCGGGTACTTCATGCGCAGCCAGGCGGCCAGCATACCACCGTACGAGCCGCCAAAACCGATCACAGGCACATCAGCCTTCAATTCGGTCTTGAGCGCCTCAATGAGCACTGCGAAGTCCGCCAGAGCCTGAGTGGACGACAGGTATTGCATGTTGTCCAGCAGCGTCTCGGGCGGGAATGGGATGGACTTGCCAAAGTACCGGTGCTCAGCGAACACCACGAGCGCCTGGAAATCGCGCGCATTCTCCCACATGAGCCCCGTGTGGTTCAGATACAGCTCCACGTCGGCCTCGTTGCCGGCGTAGAAGAAGATCGAGCCGTTCTCGGCGTTGAAATGCTCGCTGGCGCAGACGAAGTACCGCTGCTGGTAGCTGCCGCTGGCGGCATCGGCCGGATCGAAGTGGTTGAGCTGCTGCGTGATGAACCGCTCGTCGCAAAACTGCAGCAGATTGCGAGAACCATCGGCCGCATCCGCTGGGTAATCCACAGCAGCGGACACGGTCTCCGAAGGCTGGCGGATCTGCTGGTGGCGACTGGAGAAGCTGCTGACGCCCAGCAGAGCCAGCAGCGATACGGCGGCCGCGACTAGCGCAGCGGTCTTGAGCGTCCTCAGGTGTCGGGGTCCAGCCGCAGGCTTGGGCAGCATGGGGGAGCGCTCCAAGGCCGCCATCGGATCGATCGTATTGTGGACGAAGTCCGATCTGCCGCAGCCACAGACTGGTCTTGTGACACGCAAGCATTCTCAGATTACCATCATTCCTTTGGTGCGTACGGGATTCGAAGGTAGGTACGGACTGGCCTTCGAAAGTTAGGGTGATGGTTGAAGGGGAATCGCTACGGACCAGAAGCTCGGCTTTGCAGTGAGCAAGCTGCCTAGCGAAGAAGAGCGAACGTGTGGCTAACGGGCAAGGCTCTAAGCACTGTTGATGGTCCTCTGGATACTGCGCGTACATCGTTGGCTTGTCGGATGAAGACATTGGAGAAGTGGATGGTGATGAATACGCCGCCGGGGAATAGCCCGATAAATGCGTTGGCGGCCTTTCTGGAGCTTGTGGGGAAGCGTCTTCACTATGACCGTGCGCTGCATTGCTGTCTTGGTGCTCACTGTTACTGATTGAGGTTATGCGATAGAACAAGCCAGGCCAGTAGCTCATCAACATATTTTCTTCAGTGTAAACAAATTCAAGTGAGAGCGTTATTGGTTCGCAGTGTTGATTGCACCACGGCGATTGGCCACCATGTTGAAGAATGGAGTGGCCATCCAACTGTTCCAACAGATCTGGTCCGGCGAGCTTCAAAAGCACGTTGGGCAGGAGCTCACAACATCCGTGATCTCAGAACGAATGCCGTGACGCGACGCAACGCAACACGTCCGAACCAAAGGAAGACTTGAGCCACAGCCGCCAATACACGAAATGTGAGGAGCTACAGCCAACAGAATTACCCTTTGTTCACATGCCATAATGGATTTCTCACCAGGCCGCCCTGTCTTTGCTTATGTGTATCTGGGTACACGAAATGGATGATACTAGCGTCCAGGTTTTAAAAAATTCGTGAGATTGATGAACTGAATCTAAGTTTTTAAAGGAAGGGGAAATAAAAAAAATGCCCCTATTTTAGCCGTAAATAAAAATTCTGCCCCTTTTGTAATATTTCTATGTAAATTACAGAGAGGGGTCGTAAGTTACGAGAAATGGGAAAGTTACGAACAGTACGAACAATACAGTA
>JAADXR010000578.1:0-18063 GCA_023337935.1 Elongisporangium anandrum
ATCGCTCTGCTGCACATTTCCTCCATCACGAAGCGAAATGTAAACACCGCGTGAAAAATTATGCTCATGTGCGCGCTTCACAGTCTTGCGAAATCGACGTGAAACAATCAAGCTTTCGCTTTGCAACGCCAACGGACTTGGCGCAATACTTCCGGCTGGCGACTGAACATTGGCCTCGTCGTTCCCGCAGATCTCCGGTATTCATATTTGCTTCGATCACACAGATGCCAATGTTCCTGGCCGCATCATTTCTCTTCGACTTGCTAGTGCCGATGAAAGCCAGCAGACTGAATTGGATTTGGATTGCGATCCCAGTCTGGAGTCAGAAGGAAGAACGAGCTTTCTTTGAGCGCGGCCGACAGATCCAAAGTGGGCCGATCATTCGAGAGATGGTCGCATCTTTCGTAGCAAGAAAGCAAGAAAGCTCGTACGAGTGGAGCGAGGAACGCATCGTGATCCGTGAATAGAGTGAGTGAGTGTCGTGAGACTCCAACTTCGGTTGCTCATCCTGGGCGTCAATGCTGGTCTAGGCGTTTGCGCAGATTGTTGGAGAGCGATATCGCATTGTGGGGATATATATTCTCCGTGCTGGATCATGTCATCATTCGTGGGGTTGGATAGTTCACCACTGGCTTGTCGATGACGCTGAAATGGTGGCCATGGCAGCCGGATTCGTGCGGATGACGACGACAATGAAGATCTTATGGATGTTGGTGAATGGGCATCGGCGATGGACGAGCCATGGCGATCGCGTGGCGGTAGCCAATTTGAATGTGATGCCATCGTGGTAGCACCTCGTGAGGATACGAACACTTTGTATCGAATCAGCCGCGGGATGGTGAAGGTGATGATGACCTGGTAGGTGAGACCGAAATAGTGCTCAAGAACGAATCTTCCGACGTACTGCTAGATATGGCTTTGAGTGGGAATGAAAAAGTGATTCTTCTATGATAAAGGAAGCAAAGATCTATGCCAAGGATCCAAGAAGGACCACAATGGCAACTAGATGTAAAGTAGAGCCGAAAAACGACGACGAGGCGGAGCTTGTGGGTGTGGCTGGCGTCGGAGTGGGCACTTCCGAGACGGCAACTGCGATTCCGGTGTTGGGGTGATCGTTGTCGTCGACTGTCGCTGCATCTTTGTTTTCGCTGGCACTGCCGACCGAAGACCCACGTAAGTTGCTCCCGCTGGTAGATGCCGAGTTCTCACTGGAGATTTTCATCCCAACAGCTGTCGATCCATCGGCGTTGTCTACATTGGCGTTGTTGATTACTACTCCCATCGTTGTACAAGCCGAAAGCACAGGCTCCACAAAGTTGCTGGCCAGATCGATCAACCGGCCATCGAATGCCGTGCAGGCTTTAAGATCAAGCGCCTTGAGATCGCTGACGAACGCGATGCAGGAATCGCTATGGCACAGGCCTTCGAGTTGTTCGGCGCTTGGCGTTGCTGCAATCGAAGCCAGACTGACACCAGAGGTCGAAATGCAGGTGAGCAGATTCGTGTCTCTGGCTATTGATGCGAGAACTGTTGCATTACAGGCAGCCGCATTGACGCCAGCGGTCTCTGTTGTCCACAGAAGAGCGATCGTGAACGCAACGTAGAGCATCTTGGAGGCGCTGGGGCTTTTGTATGCGCTGGGCATTTGAATAATGATGCGAGTCATTGCGAACCAGATGCGTGTCGTGGCAAGATCCAGCATCCTGGCTCTTGTGCCGAGAACCTTCGCCATGTCTTCTGCCTTAGCCTGAGCATTGCTGCGAATGCGATAGTGCTCTGATCCGTTACGACGCTTGATGGGCACCAAGACCACAAGCCTGCATTTGCAACGCGACCGAAGAGACCGCGAGTTGAGAACCTTAAGAATTGTACTTGTATTTAGTAGCGCATGAAAATTCAAGCAACATGGAAGACATACACTTCATGCGACTGCGCTGGCGACGTAATGCGAGAGTCAGCACTCTCCATTGGGTTGTGGTCACTAGGCCAGGAGCGCAGCTAGCAGCACGAGCGCAATTCCGTTTCGGATATTCAGCAGCAGTGACGTCGAAGACACAGCGCCGCTTGTGGTGGAAGTGGAGCCAGCGGCGGTAGATCCGGACGACCCGCTATCACCAGCGTCGATGGCGCTTTCATCGATGTCGCTGCCGCCAGTGACCTCGACGCCGTTCTCCTCGCAGTACTCGACGGTCGGGTAGACGATCTCGGACAGGAGCTTCAGGCCGACGCCCGTGGGCAGCACGCAGTCCGAGATGTTGAGCGCCAGGATGGTCTCCATGATGCCCACGCAGGCCGTGGTGCTGCACAGCACAGCGAACTCCGTGGCCGTCGGCGGCGCCGTGAGCTCCGTGAAGTCCACTGCGGACTTGCAGAGCGTGAGGTTGGCGTTGCGCACGACGGAGGCCAGCGTCACCGACGAGCACGTGGGCGTGTCGTCCGCCTGGGCGAGAGACAGCAGGCAGAGCAGCAGGGCGAGCAAGAACTGCTTCATGGCTGACTGGATTGGAGTGGTCGACGTGAGCACGAGGCGGTTTCGGCGCAAATGAGCTCAGTCGATGGACAGTCAGTCGGCCAAAGCGATCAAGTTGGCGAGGAAAAGTGGCGTGTGTCAGTGTCTGAACTGTACAGTACAAAGCAGAATCGTTTGAGCTCCAGTGATTGAAACGTTATGCGTCCGGTTCAATCACGAAGTCGGTCTCTTTGGGTTCAGCTGCTGCTGCCCACATAACCGGACAGATCCCTTGCGAAGGTAATATTCGCGTCTGCTCTATAGGTGTTATTAGGTGAAAATGGAATAAGAACAGGATTTATTCGATAAATGTTGATAGATTGCTCTTCGTTTTTCTATAATGGAAGCTCATCAAGTCATTCACGTCACACTTTTCAACATTTTTACAATATTTCGATATAAACACTCACGTCCAGACGACTTGGCGCAGCACTCGCACGCGCAGCAGCTCGAAGATCAAGTCCATGACCGCTGCATCAATGGCGGCCACCTGTGGGAACTCTTGCGCGACGCTCAGAAGCGCCAGGCGGCGCTCTACCGGCCACGGCTGGATGGCCAGCAGCTCGTTGTCGAAGGCGTGGAAGCGACTGCGGAAGTAGCCGATCGGGTCCTCGCTCTGGTCCAGCACGAGATGCTCCAGCGTCCGATTGCGGCCGAGCATGCCATAGATGGCTTGCAGTCCTTGGCGTCCGATTGGGTTCTGCTCCAAGATGAGACTTCGCAGAGAGCGCACAGCGACGCAATTGCGATCTTGGAGCAAGCAGCAGAGACGACGAACGTCCTGCAAGCCAATCTGGTTATCAGATACGTTTAAGACTGCAATGTGGCACGAATCCCGCTCGTACGCGTCCAGAAGCGCCGAAATGGTGTTCAACTCGCACTCCGCGACGTCCAGATAAGTCAGATTGGGGCACGACTGAACAATCGTTGCCAGTGTCTGGTTTGTCAGCGAGTTTTCTCGCAGCTGAAGCGACTGTAGCGAAGCACCGACGACTGGTACGAAGGCTGCGAGCACTCGGTGCACAGGCTGTGCAGTGAAGATCGCGTCCATCACCAGGGATTTGAGCGCGCGGTTGGATTCTTTGCGCTGCGGTGGTGCCTGCAGAGTGATCTCCCCACCCACGATCAAGCGCTTCGTCAAAACCCAGAGATCGCCATAGCCAGGCACCAGCACGCACGTCCATTTGCGGCCTTTGCTCAGTGCCTGACACCGCGTCTCCTCCTCGAGCTGGAGCACAATCGGCGCCTTGGTGTTCGGGAATGGCCACATTTGTGCATTCTTCTCCACGCAGACCAGATGCTTGGCTCTCTTGGCGCTCGGCTCCGCAGAGACTGACGAGGCTGGGATGGAACTGCCGCCCAAGAGCAACTCGCCCGCTTGGTCGGCACTGATTATCCGCTGCATGGCCTCGACGTCCTCTTCCCGCAACGGGTTTCTGGACAGATCAAGCCGTTGTACTGCCGAGGTGGAGTCAGGATGCAGCATCGCGAAGGCCAGCCACATCCAAGGCATGGACGGATCGCTGCCTTCAAATCGACGGAACGTCCCTTGTAGAGAGAGCTGTTGGGCTGTAACTGTGCCGGCCGTGCTGCTGCGGATCGCTGAAAACAGTGCCGACAGGTAGAAGTTGTTCAAGACGTTCCAGTCGAACACGAGATGCTGCACCTTGGCAGCTACAAGACCTTCGTTCTCACTGGATACCCGCGGTAACTCCAGCAATGAGTCGGAAGATTCATTCCTGACAGCGAAGCATTCGGTCATGAGCAGACCAAAGGAACCCATGAAGCCATTGCCGCGCTCGTCAAAGACCTTCCCCATCAGAAGCTCTCGCACTCGGTTCACTGGGCTGGCGAGGATATTAGCCACGTGCCCGAAGCTCTGCTTGCTCAGCATGGCTCGACTGAAGTCCAGATGGCAAGCGTCAAAGTACAGACACGAGAAGAGCGTGGGGTCTCGTTCCAGTCGAGTGTCCTTCGGAGTGCGAATGAATTGATCCGCTCGCGCCGCAACAGCATCCACCAGCAGGCGAATCTCCATGGTCGTGCACTCGTTGGACTGTAAGAAGCATCGGTCGAAGCGCATACCCAGCGGGATCCGCTGTGATCTGCGTCGAAAGCCAACAGGCACGATGGCTTGAAGAGTGTCCATGGCCTTGGTGTAGCTCTTGCGCATGCCTAAATGCTTCGGCTTGCGGTGCGCTAGTAGGAAATGGCGGCACAGGGAAAGCACATCAGCCGTGATCTCCATGAACGATAGGTCAAGCATGAACGACGGCACGCGGCCACGCTCGCAGAGTCTACCAGCAGCGATAGCTCTGGCGGGTACATACTCGTTTGCATTCCTCTGCGCTCTTGCTCGCTTGCTCATGGGCTTTGGCGGCTGCAATTCTTCACGCGGCGTGAGGAACTGGCGCCAGAAGGTCGGGTTCTGGTCCCATGTGAAGCCTCTGCAACAGGCCACGACGCTCAGGAGACATATCGCTTCCAGTTTGCTGCGCAATGGCGCCAGAGACGGCGGTTGGCCGTCACAACTGGGCTCGTCCGACAACCGCACGGCAATCCACGGCGGCGCGGCTTGCACGTCCCGATGGTCCTCCAGCTGCGACGGGTCCCTGGGCTCCAGACGCACGTTCCCGTAGAGACAGCCGCAGAACTGCTGCACCAAGCGCTCGATCACGTGGCGGTCGCTCGCCATGTTCTTCAAACTGGATCAAGCGGTGACTGACAAAACGTGCCCATGAAACAAGTCAAGTCGACTATATTAGTCGCGACTTAGCCACTGAAGTCGCGGGCCGGGTGTCATGCTGGGAGATCTGGAGCGCCTGCATGCTCAGCTGAAGTCCCTGCGCCTCAAAGGCTTCCTCTCCAGTATGCCATCGGTGGCTGAGCGTCGGATGAGCCAATGGGCGAGAGCCATGGTCACGTGCCAGTCGCTGCTGATTGCGCCCACCCAGCTCAATGGATGATGCATTCAGTGGGTTTACGACCGCAGCGATCGGTCTCGAGGCACTTTGAGCACGGAGATCTTGCACAACGTAGCTCAGCAACATGCTTTCGGGCTTGGAGTTGAGCAGCGTGATGGTCTGGCCGTGGAAAAGCTGATACTTCGCGCCCTGTACCAATCGGACGCCGTCGATGCACAGGCCATTCCTGCTCTTGTCCGTCAAGTACGCGTGTTGCTGGGAAGTTTCCAGGCTGTAGAGGCACTCCAGCGTGCAATGACTGGGGCTGAGCATGCAAGCATCCAACGACGCCTGCTGCGTGTCCAGGATCCTGGCGTAGACGTCCAGAGCCAGCGTGATTTCTGAGCTCTTGGAGCGGATCAGGATCTCATGGAGGCCGGACTTCCGCAGCTCATGCTTCTGGTTTTCTGTGAGTGAGCGCTTCACCTCCGGATGCAGAAGCAGTCGCATAATGCCCGCGTCTTCCGTCGTCTGACGTCGTATCTCAGCAGAGTGGGATGGCATCAATGACGCTCGCTGTCGCTTCGGGTTGCAGCCGAGCGACTCAATCGCTGCATCCAGTCGGTGCTTGCACGCGAGACTCCGCAGCGGACGACCGAAGTCTGCATGCAGCTCAGAGAACGACGAGTGGGGGCGCTTGCGGTTCAGCAGCTTCATGCGATTGTGACGCAGTTCTCTCTGATGCAAGACTTCTCTCGCACCCCAATGCCATTGGACAAAAGTAGTTTTAATTTGAGCCAATTAGAAGCTGAAGAAACCATGTCACAGATTTTTCAACTGGAATCCTGCTTCGAACGTTATTACAGCTTGCAAGCACCAAAAGTTTAGCCAGCTATCCATCGATTTCGCCACCAAGCGCAGCGCATGAGGGTAGCGCCAACAGCTTTAAACTGCTGATTGATGGTATGTTGGGTCCTTTGTTGGACTCTTACGGTGTTGTTGTGTGATTTTAAACGCCTCTTCGTTGATGTCATTTTGTATATCATTCTGGATAGTAGGATAGAGGGGAGTAAGAGTATCAAATAACGTGTACATGCGCTACTGCGTGTCTTTTGCTCTTCATCTGCTGAGCTGTTGCGTCTCATGAATTCGACACGATGGTGCGACACCAGGATTGATTGCTTCGGGCTGCTTCGTCGTCCCTGGCGCATATCTCTTGACCATGATTTTCGCCAGACGCATTGATTGCGCACATGAAGTCGCGATGGTTTTCATCATAGAGCTAACAATGATGTTTGGCATCGCATGAAACGCAAGTGTGGGAGTGATGGTCTATTAAATTTATCAGATGCAGCAAAGTGAAGCCATTTACGATAGCAGTACCGTATTGTACCAGTCAAGAGCGAAATATGTTTAACGAAAGAAAGCGAAGCATTAAACGCACAGACTCGTTTATTTGGCAGTACAAATGGGCCACACGATGGGAGAAATACATAGCTAGGAAAGGGAACGAGTGCATGCAGCGTCGGACGGTGCAGTACAGGCTTAGGCCGGGCTCAGCAGCAGCTGGTTCTTGTCGTCGTGCTTGGGCTTGATGTTCACCACGGGCTTGCCGAAGATGCTGAAGCGGTAGCCAGGAGCGAAGCGGTCCGCCGGGTTCGTGCGGATGACGAAGCAGACGAACCACGCGATAACGACGACGACGAAGATCTTGTGGATGTTGGTGATGTAGGCATCCGCGATGGACGAGCCAGTGGCGATCGCGTGGCGGTAGGCCGAGTTGAACGTGATGCCGCCGACGACGCCGCCAATGGACCAGGCCGTAAGGATCAGGCCGTGCATGGCGCCGATGTTGTAAGCGCCAAACATGTCAGTGAGGAAGCACGGGATGGTGCCGAAGCCGCCGCCGTAGCACGCCGTGAGGATGAACACGAGCACCACGAACGCCGAGTAGCTCTCGTGGCGGATCAGGTGGGGGACCGTGAAGATGATGATGACCTGGCACGTGAGACCGAAGTGGTACATGAGCTTACGCGCCTGGGCGTGCTCGATCTTGGAGCAGCGGATGAGAGCGTCCGAGATGGCGGGGAAGAGCAGACGGCCGACGCAGTTGAAGATGCCGTTGATGGAGACGATGTTGGCGCCCTGGTCAGCGGTCTTGCCGAAGAGATCGACGCACATGCTCGAGAGCTTGGACAGCACGATCAGGCCGTACAGCTGGCTACCGAAGAACATGATGTAGAGCACGATGAAGTCGACGGACTTGATGGCGCCGATGAGCGTGAGCTTCTTCACGTGGCTCTGCGCAGTCGTGTGGGGCTCCAGGGCGTCCTGCATGTCGGCCGCCGAGGGCGTCACGATCGATTCGTACTCGTGGCTGGACATGACGCTGACCTTCTCGCCACGCAGATGTGCTTCCTCGACCAAATCGACTGCTTCACCGTGGATGTTGAGACCAGCGACCGTGTATTCGTGGTGCGGCGAGCGCAGGACAATGGCGCAGATCAGCAGGATGGCCGTCATGATGCAGCCCACGAGCACGAAGCAGGACGAGAGACCGATGTGGCGGATCACCGGCAGGTAGACCTTGCCCCAGATCACAGCGCCCATGCCGTAGCCGCCCACAGCGAAGCCAGCAGCCGTGCCACGGTAGTCAGGGAACCACTTCTGCAGCGCCGAGACGGGCGAGATGTAGCACAGACCCATGCCGAAGCCCGCGAAGACGCCGTAGCCGATGAAGACGCCCACGATGCTCTTGTAGTGCAGCGAGATGGCGCATAGCATCCAGCCGATGAAGAACGTGATCGTGCCGAGAAGCACGCCAGCGCGCGGGCCGTTGCGCTCGATCCACGGGCCCATGATGGCGGTAGTGGTGCCGAAGACACCGACGGCCGTGTAGAAGCAGTTGACGGCCTTCTCGGCCTTGGCGTCGTTGTACACGAGCGTGTCGATGGGCTTGTTGAGCACGGACCACGAGTAGAGCGAACCGATGCAGAACTGGATGAGGAAGGCCGCGCAAAAGAGGTACCAGCGCGAGAACTTGAGCCCCGGCAGCGACACGTAGCGGTTCTTGCCCACGTAGAACGTGAACAGCAGCTCCTCGGCGGCGTCCTGCTCGGCTGTGCGCGGCTTGTGCGTGACCGTCCAGTGCTGCGCGATCACGTCCGAGCAGCTTTTCTTGGGCGCCGGCGGAGTGTCGACCACCGTCGGGGCAGCGGAAGAGTTCGTCATGACTGAGGGAATGAGGCGCACTGCTGCAGACAAAGCCAATCGAGGAATGAGTCGTGGGACCAAAGGCGCAGGGAGAGATGCGATCTGCTGCTGCTGCGGAAGGAGCAGCCTCTTCTGCCGATCGGTTCTGTCGGTCGATCGATCGACCGGTCGACCTGCACGACCAGCACTTCAACTTGGACTGGCTCGTCTTTGCACGCCACGATGCACCGCCGCACTCGCAGGTTCAAGCTTGCGTTTTTGCAGATTGCCTGCCCTAGCCACTGGCCGAGAGTACCGTGTTTGTCTAAGTCTTTATCTTGGTGTTTGTATATTGACTAAATTTAGAGAAAAAGGTTGATGGCTGCATTATGTCGGTGGTACCGTGATAGAATTAATTTAAAAACAGCTTTTTGCGAGATGGCGGCCACAATACCGCCATCTTTTTAATCATCCAGGTGCGGTGCTCCATTTTACAGTGTGGAATGGCTCCTTACAATGTTTGATGGATAAGTGGATAAAGTGGGCAGATCTCTTCCGATCTCTTCGGATGGAGCTTAAAATTTGGCTGTGTATGCTTGCGTTACTCTATTGCTATCGGAAGATGACGTCACAGGGCGACAGGACTGAAGGCAGGATGATGGAGCAGCGCACCAGCACACGATAACGGTACAGCATCCCTGTCGTTTTTATGGACGAAAGAGTTGCCGGGCTTCAAGGTAGGGCTGGGTGGCTGGATTGGTGTGTGATGGATCTTGGGAGGACGCGCGTCAAGACTGAGTTTTTCTTCCTTCTTCATCATCCTCGGTGACGCAAGGTTCAGCCGTTTCCTTCAAGTGTATACAGCCAACGTTCAAGCGCTTCCAGTCACGCAGGCTCAAGTTCCAGGCTGCAGGAATCCTGTCTCCCAGGCCAACAAAGCGCGTCTAATTCCAGCAAATCTGATTTGGAACCCTCTGGTTTACGACGAGACATAAACACGAGGGAGAGAATCAGCGTCTGCTGGGATTCTCGGAGGGAAAGAGTTACTTCAAGTCTCCAAATGGCATAAAAACGAGGTCGGAGAATAACGTTTTGTTAAAAATCGGAGGAAGTTACGTTAAATGCCGGTCTTGAACTTGGGCAAGGCCCGATGGCTGCCATTGCGTGTCGCCTGAATATGCCGCGGAGAGTGACCGCCGTGATGCCGAGTTATACATAGCGAGCCCGTCGTTACGCCTGCGGCGGCAGAGCAGAGCGCGGGCGGTCATTCCGGTGCACTTGAACGCATGGATACCATGTATGCGGCCTTTGACCAAGCAAAGTCAGAATGCCATCCGAGCACTAGCGATCAAGAGCGCTTGAGTATTTGCGTTGCGTCTCATGCGATGTGTAACTGGCTGAAGCAAACACACTTCGCCCCATCTCAAAACGGCAACGAGGCTGGCCAAGAGCTCTCCACTGAACGCCCAAGCTTTGGCCGGACGAAGAGACCGCATGCCGGTCTCGAAAGGATACGCTGTATACTGGTACTGTAGATCCGGGGGTTCAACTTCAAGCGCCTGTTTCTTTAAAGTAGCAGCCAAGAGGAAAAAAGAACAGCAAGAGGGGGATGCGGGCGTCCATCTCCCTCGCTCCTTGCGTTTCATCGGAATGTTCAGGACTGAACCGATCTTGCGCCTTCTTGGTCATCACCACGCGTCACACTCTGCACGGCAAGCGCCGCGCGTTTGGACACTGGTTCCGGTGCAAATGGAGCAAGAGATATGCGTTACGGGCGCATATGCCGGTGGTTGGCAACGGCTCAAGAGAGGGCTATTTATGGCCGGCTGTTAAACCGCTTGACTGGTATTGCGCCGCATTTGCTTGCAAAGGACCATGCAAGGGCTCACCGAGGAGCTCATCAAGCGCCGATCCAAGCACTTCGATCTCGGCTGTGTGACGCTGCTGGATCTCTCGCGCGCTGGTGCGGCTCTGTCCTTGTTCTCTCTCGAGTGCCCGTATTTCTGTGCTGATTCATTCAGGATCGCTGTAGGCATCACTGGTCTGTTGAACTCTTTGGCGCCCTGTGTCAGTGTTATCGCCCTCAATCTTGCCCAAAATGAGGTACAGACTCTAGCTATTGCGCTTGCAGACTCTCCTTTGGCACGAGTGAATGACTGCTGAAATGTGTCAGCTGAGAGCACTGGATGGACTCCCGAGCTTCCCCACGCTCCAATCTCTCGATCTTTCCCACAACAAACTGCTCTCCATCGGTAGTTCGTCTTGCTGTTTGCTGCTTGGGTAATTGCTGTGCGTATGATAGAGTTCATGAGGATGTTCGCACGCATGACTGGTGATTAGACGCCATGGCCTCAATGCCAGCGCTTGAAGAGCTGATCGTGACCGTGCGTTCCTCGTTTCTGGATAAACCCACTGGAGAAAACACAGACAAACCACGTATATTCCTTCCTCCTTTGCCGTAATACCAGGAGAATCAGATCGCCACCGTTGATTTCCACGCTCTCGCAGCCAAGGTGCCTGCCTTTCAAAATCAGATCACTCGACAGTGTGCTCACGAATCTGCTGATGGTGTGATGCTGCCAACGATACCACAGCTGCCCAGACTGCGAAGTCTCCACATCGATGAGAATCCTGTCGCCAGCAGACCAGATCTCGTAGCGCGTGTTCGAAGCGCCTTCGCAGATCTGATCACGCTCAACGGAGAGGCCGTCGTGCTGTACGAGGTGATGAAACAGAAAGACACAAAGAAACAGCGCCTTGTTTGCGTCGCACTCACGTTTGGACCTGTTTGCAGCTTCTCCACGACCCCACGAAAGCCACTCCCTCCTCTGACGCGGCGGCTTCGGTTGAAAAGCGTCAGCTGTTGAGCGGAACCAATTTTTCCCAGCGAAGCTCTCCGGAATTTGACCTGGACGCGTTCTTGGTTCAGCAAACGCAAACCTTGCGAGGTTCGTGTGGTCGGCATCCTCTTCTTCTCCCAGCTTCTGTAGCTTATGCATCGCTGTTGGAATGGTGCCTTCCAGAAAGACTGCAGCAATGTGATCAGACACTGAAGCGCGAAACAGAAAGCTTCATGCGTGCTCTCAACTCAACCTCGTGCACGTTGTCGCCTTGAACGGCCATAATACTTCCCACGAAAGCCCACAATCCGGAACCAGATTTATCATGAATGTCAAACAAATAAAAATTATCATTCACCACTGAGACTGAAACAATAATAATCCAATGCCACATCGTTCCCCAGGAATCGCTGAAAGCCAACGACTTGAGCTTGCGCCAATTTCGGCATGGACAATGGTTGGAGTCTCACGACACTCACTCACTCTATTCACGGATCACGATGCGTTCCTCGCTCCGCTCGTACGAGATTTCTTGTTTTCGCGCTACGAAAGATGCGACCATCTCTCGAATGATCGGCCCACTTTGGATCTGTCGGCCACGCTCAAAGAAAGCACGTTCTTCGTTATGTCTCCAGACTGGGATCGCAACACTCAGCTTGAGATCCATATCCAATTCAGTTTGCTGGTTTCCATCGTCACTATCAAGCCGAAGAGAAGTGACGCGACCAGGAACATTGATATCAGTGTGATCGAAGCAAATACGAATCCCAGAGATCTGTGGGAACGATGAGGTCATCACTGGATGCCCTCGCATGAGGAACGCCAGCGCCTCGCGCAGATCTTTCACACTCATCTCCACCACGACACTAGTCTTGGGATGCGGTATAATCTGCTCCAGCCAACGAGGCGTGATGGTCATGCCGGAGTCATACCATTTATCGCCCTTTATCAGCCCAGCATTGATAATGGCGACGTCGGTTTGCAGCTCACTGCGCATGGCATCCGCGACTAGATTGCCAGCATTGGCTTCCCGCGTCCGCAACGTAGCGCGCGTTCCATCGAGCAACGTCAGCGTCTTGGCCAGAGCAACCAGCTTTCCGTGCGCTTCATCGTCCTGACGCACTTGCTCCGCGTATTGAAGCAACAGAGAACGGCAGATTGGATCTGGTTCAAAGCCAAAGTTGCAGATCATGTGCCATTCGAAATCCACTTCAGCATGCATCAGCGCAGGCCCGTGGCCATGTTTGCTTGAGCGAGTGATTGTCATCTGCACGACTCCGAGCCAAAGCGCGTCCGATCCTGACTTGTGGATGTACGTGTTGCCCTGGAAGTACGACATGGGCTCGTGGTCATGGCCTCCAAGCACGAGATGGACCCCAGGCGCAGCCTTGACCAGCCTGTGGTCGTTGGCGATCTTCAAATGCGTGAGCGCTACGATCGCATCTGTGCCCTGAGCGTGGAGATCGGCGATGCAGCGACGCGCATGCGTGGCTTCATCTTCAAACAAAACCTGGGGACCTGCGTGCTCGTCCTTGCCCGTGGCTGTGGTGCACACACCAAATATTCCCAGCTTCAGCCCATTGGCCAGGGGCAGCACGAGGGAATCGACGAGTCCTGGGAAGATCTCGCGATTGCTGCTCTGGCGGATGTTGGAGCCCAGACACGTGAACTGCGCCTGCGCCAGCAGCGCCTGCAGGTACTCGCCACTAAAGTCGAACTCGTGGTTGCCCAGCACGACGTACTCGATCTCGAGGTAGTTGAGCACTTCGATCATATGCGCGCTGTGCAGCCCATCGAGTCTTTAGTCGCCCAGCAGATCCAAGCGCAGCTTGAGAGACGTACCCTTTGTCCTTGCGATCCACTTCCGAGCGCCAGAGGAAGTCTCCATTGAGCGTGACGATCACTGTAGCATCCGAAGGCATCCTGCTCTTGGCCTGCTTGAGCAGTGTCGCGAACTCCGCCACACCTGCACGATCATGCCGAATGAGAATCTAATGCATCCACAATAGCATAACAAGCGCTGTTGCAAACGCCATGCAAGCCCCGCTGCTTCTTCAAGCGCAGACGCGACTGGCAGCAAGAGAATTGCAGTGATGCTTTGTGGGACATCGTACCTCCTCGACCATCGGCGTTCGGGAAGAGCTCGTACACGTCGTTGAGTGTGAGGAACACGACCTTGGCCTGTGCCATCCCTCAATGGCCATGAAGCGTTACAACCAAGCACGCTATTTAACCAGTATCCCATCCGTTAGGTTAACCACACATGTACTCCAATTAGTGTGTACCACCTAATTTCCGTCCCATCTTAGATTGCCGTTCTTGGTAGATTGACGCAGGCGGAAGAACGAGGTGGTGATGGCGGCGCTCGTGGACCAGCTGATCCTCGAGAGCGCCGACATCTCGGTCGTGAACCGCACGACGCTCTCGCTATGGCACTTCCAGCACGTCACGCTGCCGCTGCTGCCGGCCGTGGAGCCGCTCGCAGCTGCTGAGGCGGACGCTTCGGATGCAGAGACCAAGACGCCGGTCGCACCTGCGCCGTCGCTTGAGCTGGGCGAGGGCATGCAGGTGGCCGCAGTCTCGCTGTACCATGATACTGACAGAGAGCACGTGACTCAATTGAATTATGAAGGACCCAAAGCACAGCAGTCCGAGGCCGACGCGTTGACGGCGACATCGATTCTAGCAGGCATGCAGCTCACGCCATCGTCCCAGGTCTCCATCGTGTACAAGCGCTACCGGTGCGTCATCTGTCTGGACGGATCGCCCTCGACGCTCGCGATTGATCCCGTCACAGGACGGCTCTTCCTGGATTTGCTCTACGAAGCCGTGGAGGTACGTGGGTGGTCATCGTGATATCCCTCATGGTGTTGCTGACGCTTGCTTGTACGTCCTATAGCTGTTCATTTGGGGACTGCTCTCGCCTATGGAGATCGGAGGCTCGCCGTTCACGCCAGAGATCCATCTCTCGGTCATGGTCCAGGGCGCGCAGTTGGAGTCGCTAGCTGTGCTCATGCAGGGCTATGTCATCACGGCCTCCAACGCTGCACGGCTGCTGCAGCTTTTGCGCGAACGCATCCAGCTAATTGAAGACGACTGGGCGGTCAGGGCGCAACAGACGCAGAGTTCCTGTCAGGGCGCGGACCAGAAGCGAATCAAGAGCAGCCGGGCGAGTCTGTCTGGCATCCTACAGAATGCTGTCTTCGCACTCAACTCGCTGCCAAGTGACGGAGCACCGATCCTCGCACTCGTCACCGACGGCGTCGTGGACATGTTCGATGCGTACTCGTATGACAACCTGGTGATGCAGCTGATCCGCCACGACGTGCAGTGCCATTTCTTGCGGGTGGGAGGCAACACCAACGAGCCGAACTCGTCTTTTGGCTTTGTGCCGGATACCGATCTACTGCAGTTTATTGCTGATTCAAGTTGCGGTACTGTGTTGGATACGCTATCACTGCGAGAAGCGTGTTATGGAGCTCCACAGGCTGATTCGCTAAGACGGATGACCAAATTGCAGCAGGACTGTCTACTGCGGCCATCCAGTGTGCATGCGATTTCTGCGCCGATTGTGAAACTGAATGAGATGTGGTGCACGCCTGGTGGATCGAACAATTTCCTCCCGTTGCGGCCTTATCGCATGTGGCGTGAAAAGGTGCACGAGTATCGTATCTTCGCTGAAGTCGATCGTATTGTGGAGGCTCGCATTCGGGAAGGATTCGTGATCAATAAAGTTCACATCAAGACCTTCAAGAAACCGCTTGATGGCGGCAACCAGAGACAGCCTACGGATGGTTCAGTCGACCCTGCAAGTGACCCACTTGAACGTGAAGTGACAAAAGTGCTGATTGTATTTTTGCTCCAATGGAAGCAAAATGTGTGGCTGGAATACGTCGTATCGACTACGACGGACAGCAAACCTGAAGTGGTTACGTTCAACAGGAATCGCAGGCCAAGTATTCAAGATTTAAAGCCCACACTTGATACCAAGAAAACTTCCTCAACATCAATGCTAGGAGCGTGGACGGAATGGTATGTGAAGATGAATATTCTCGCCGACGCAGAATTTCTCCGTGCCTTCGAAGATTCGATCCAGCAAGCTTCATCAACCGTCATGGCGAACAAACGTGGTGTTGCAAATCGGAAGGGGGACGCAGCATCAGGTGCCCCATCTTTCCTCCACGCGTTCATTCGTAATGTACAGGACGTCGATCGAGTTTTGCTTCACTTGATGACGGCGATGATGACAGCAAACTCCGCCAACGAATCCAGACAACAATTTTCTTTTGGAAACAGTGCGAGTGCATCCTCTGTGGCATTGACCAACAACACGCTACCCCAGCATTCACATCCAGTGTTCAATATCATTGGCGAGCTGTCTTCTGTGCTGTGGCATCGGTGGTTCTACGTTGAACGCTTTGAAGTACTTTGTGTTGTGAAAAATGAAGGTTTTATGGATGCGTTTTACAAAAGTGAACCTCGTGGTGTGATGAAACGGGGCTACTCGGCTCGCAGTGTTCGCACTGCTTCGCCGTCGCGAAATTATTTGCATGCTCAAGGGTCTATGAGTGTGTTGGCACCTGTGATCGGTGTGGATAAAACCGCGGAAGCATTCATTGAGTTGCTTACAAAGTGGTCCACTCAGAAATTGTCCAAAGATTTGTTTCTGAAGTTTTTGTCGTCGGATAAAAATACCCCGAAAAAGTCTGCAACACCAGTTGCAGGACCAAGTGCGAATATTGCAGGTCGACGACGACAAAGACCTGGTGGAGTGCAGACAAATGCAACGGGCACAGAGGATGTCAGTTTAGCGTCACCAGGTAGTACTACTTCACTGTGCTTCGTCCGTCTTGAGATCAAGAACAAGACCCTATTTGCCGTCCATGTCGCATTTTTTTCTACTGGATCATCCACTCGGAAGCAAACTCTAGCGGATTTGAAGAGTACCATTAGTTCTGGATTGAACGATGCGTTGCCGTACGCTCCGAATGCAGCGCCCACTTCGAAATCAGTCGTCTTATGCCAGCGTCTTATCAGCCGATTGCTTGTTAATCACGAGTCATTGCTACTTCATGAGGATCATGATGATAATGCCAGTACACACTCTGCAGATCGTCCTCAGGAATCAAGCGCCGCCTATCAGAATGTTAGTTCCTGCTGCGGTGGAAGTGAAATGCAGCTACGCAGTGTCTTTGGATCGTATATGTGGCACTGCAGTTGGCAGTGGCACATCGCGAATCCTAATGCGCTCGCAAGTGTGATGCGGCGCCTCCATGAAGCACGAGTGAGCAGTGGTTTTTGGGTTCTGGACTGGAAGCTTGAAGATAGTGAAGACAAACAGCAATTTCAAGTCCAGAGTGTTATATATGGACGCGAGATCATGATGGAAGATGAGCAAGGTCATGTGAAGACATCATTAGTGCAGTATGGACTACGCCAAGTCTCTGAAACATGCTTGATGACATCCATTTGGATGGAGCCCCAGCATGGCATTGTCAAAACTCGATTATCGGACGAAGTAAAGACAAGCGATAAATTCCATTGGGGGTTAAAACATGCTGTCGGACACAATGCCCCATTTGAGGAAGCTGTCACGACAAATCTTCATGTTCGTGCAAGTACAATACTGAAGAGCAACTCACTCGAAGAACGACAGGAGGAAGAACGTCGATCGATGGAATTGGAAGATATTCCGATTGACTGGTCTGAATCAATGTTTTTGGGAGAAAATGAATTACTGGAGTTGATTCGTGGATATATTTTCAGCAGCGATCGACATATTATGTCATGCTTATACACATTTGATTGCGTTATGAATCTTCGAGAAAGCATTGAACTCTACTCGCAAATGAGCAAAGGTGTCGAAGGTGTTGTTGGATCAACGTGGAGAAGAGATCAGCCGGTGGAGGCACCAAGTAATATGCTGTTGCCTCCTTTCAGTACTGCTCGACTCTTAGGAACGTCTACGCGCTCAACAGAGCACTTCTTGATGTACCTTGAAAATGGACATAAAGCGTTGGATGAAACTCAAGTTGACGAAGGCAATTCGATGCACACAGTTTCGCCAGCAAATGCACATCTTTTCTCGATGCTGGAACGTACTCTACGTAGTTTGAGTGATTGCGAAGTATCTTGGACTGACTTTAATGGTGACGAAGTAGTAGAAACCTCAAAATCTATGAATGGAGTCAGCGATCAACAGTTATTGGCCGGCGATGGATGGTCGGGACAGCTGCCAATTTGGCTGAAGCATCGTATGTTGTCGTCAGTGCAGGATACATTTCCTGCTCAGGCTCTAAGCAGAGGAAAATGCTTTGCCAAATTATTGGATGACAACTGCGTGGTTCTTGCGTTTCTACCAGCGTTGGATACTGTTCAAGTAAGACGTAAAATCAATGAAACTGCTGGTAGAAAATCAGCCAAAAGCATGGATGAATCATCTGTGCCATTACCGGATCGACTGAAGTGGCTCCAAGATGGACGCGTTTTACCAGCCAGACAAGGGGCTTCCCCGGGCAGAAATACAACAACCGAGTTGAATCGCATGTCAGCTTCTGCAGACGATATTGTCTTGTATCAAGAAAGACGCATGAGCTTTCGTGAGGGATATAAGTCCTGG
>JAADXR010000579.1:0-18044 GCA_023337935.1 Elongisporangium anandrum
CCCCCCCCCCCCCAGTGCGATCTTTGTTTCCCGCCAGACGGTGCATCCGTCCCCCAAGTCACGCACGCAAGGCGGCTGTCGCGTGGGTTGAGAACTCCCTCATTCCCTCACAAAAGAGTCCTGATTGGGTCTCCGTCCAGAAGGATCCATAAAAATCAGGTTGGTCTGGCCAATGTGAGTCGCTCCTTTTCACTGACAGACGATTTCAATTGGACAAAATAGTATCTTAGTCTGCATTTAATTGGCTGAAATTAAGGATCAACGACAGCCGCACGATCGGCGGGAACTTGAAGTTTGCAGAGACGAGTGGCCTGCTGCTCATCCAAAAGAGAAAGCGTCTGACGTCTGCTGCACACACAATTGTGAGCAGCCGTACGTTCATTGTTGCCGTGCACAAATAAATGCTGGTGGTATTTATTCATTATTGTGGCGCTACGGAGAAAATAAATGCTGAGAACGAAAGGGAAATGCCCCAATAGAAAACTGTAGTGAATAGCGCAATGTTCTGGGGTCCTGAACAACTGGTCGATACTAGGTCCTTGGGCTGCTCAATCATTTACCTTAGCAAACGTGCTCGTTAGCTGTAGCCAGACACAAGAGCAACATACGTGCTCTCCACCACCACCACGTCAAGGCGTTGGATATTTCAATGGAAAGGTAAGGTAGAAATGGAGTGCTAGTGTTCAGAGACTGAGCACTAGCACTCAAAGTACGCGACCATGGCGGCCAGTGCGTAGCCATGAGCTACACCAGAGCCAAATAGAAAACCCAGACCGCATATCACATCCAAACGTCGAAGTGACGCCTATTTGTCTTCTCCAAGACAAGGAAAACGCCTGTGGTGCAGACGATAAACACAGCAAATCAAGAGAATCCATCTCCTTGTTTGCGCATCATCCCTGGAAGCAGTCTGCCATTTTCGCTCCCTGCCAAAAATCCAAAACACCTCTAATTGAGAATCCAGCACTAGAAGGTGGCTGCATTTCGGCTTTCTTCCAGATTCGCCACGTCAAATTGCACCACAGACGCCCAGTGCTCCAGCCAAAAGTTTGGCATTTAAGCACAGGAGGCAACACGAATGGGCCGATCTCCCACGCGTTTTCCACACTTGTTACAGAAATTGGCACTGCCCGGCATTGAATTTCCACAATTTGTACAGAATTTGTTCTTCTTGGACACCATCAATTCAGTTTCTGCCGCCTCGTTTCGCATCAAACGGTTGAGTTCATCGACCACAGTAATAATTGACGGTCTTGCTGTTGGCTCATGCGCACACATTTGTTGCACGAATTGCCAAGCTGCATCGTCAAGCGGACTTGGCTGCATGGGAAGCCGACCACTAGACACAAAAGCCTTCACCGCGGTATCATCTTCACTCAACTCCCAAGGCGGCTTTCCTGTTGTCGCTTCGATAATGCTCATCCCGAAGGAGTAAATATCGGCTGCGAAGCTTGGCGAAAACTCTTCGAGGCACTCTGGAGCGGTCCATCGCATGCTGCTCGTGTTGGAAGTCACACTAGTAGCCGGTACCTCATCGCGTTTGACGCTGTAGTTAAAATTGCTCAGCTTCGCTTTGCCATCGACGCCAATTCGAATATTGTGGCATCGCAGATCACCATGAGCAATCCTTTGCGAGTGCAGATAGTAGATTCCCAAAGAAGCTTCGTACAGCAATCGCCAAGTCTTCTGCTGGTTCTGTGGCTTGGACAGATAATTACCCAAATGACCACGGACAGCGTCTTCGCACACAAAGAACGGCTGGTCTTCATGGCAGGCTCCAAATAGCTTCATAATATGCGGGTGGTTGAGTCGAGACCACAGATCGGCCTCCTTCATCATGGCCTTGGTGTTTGTATCATTGATCGGCAACTTGTGAATACTGACCTTGGTGCCGAGTCTCCACATTCCATTATAAACGTTTCCATCAGAGCCCAAGTTGATGCTGCTTTGGTTCATATCAATCTCCACGTCCTCGGGCGCGATGAACCACTCAGGCACATCGTTCGGCAGCGATTTCTTCAATCGAAACAGCTTGAAGTAGATCATATCCTTCCACTCGAGCACTTTCAGATCACCTTCCGTCATTTGTATCGAGCGCTTCCGTTGCGTCTCTGCCTTGAATTTCTTGAGAATGAGGTCAATCATGTCTTGATCGTTCACAGTCAATCGAGCTTGATCAAAAAGTTGCTTTAGCTGTTGTTGCTGCAGCTCGCGAGCACAAATCATATCTTGGTACCAGAATGGACTGCTGTCTTGACTTGTCTTCTGCTCTGTATCCGTGAGAATGTCATCCAGAGCTCGATGGGCGTGCTCAACTGCATCAACCACCGACTGCTGTAAATAGATACGCCACAGAAATGATTGGGGCTGATCCAAATACCTATCCAGGAATGTGGCAAATTCATCGAGGACCGCTGCAATGGCATTCTTGAATCGCATGGCATCAGCAGATGAAGACACAAGATCCTGCTTCTGCGTCATGTCCAACCGCCGGGGCACCTGCTCGCAAAGTAGCTGTGCCTCTTGCATTCGCTCGCACTTGCTTCGCACGGAGTCAATTTGATGACACACGTGAGCTCTTTCCATTGCGCTTGATCGAGCAAAGTCCGAAATGGCACGGTTCTTTCTTATGCTAATTTTTCGGAGAAATCTAGAACAAAATCACAAATCGAAGTGGTTTTTTGGATTCCTGAAATCTAGTTTGTGTCTCATAAAATCTCATAAATTCAAGATAATTATGGATACTTTGGCGGTATCGAGTATGAAGAACTTTAGTGGAATGACGATTCTCGTGGCGATGCTGATGATTGATTCAACCGAAATTACGCACGTGAGCTAATGTGATTGTTTCTTCGCATGAAAGATCGGTACGGAAACACAACTAGTGAAGTGAGCGCAGCATACGTTCGCACTTTTTACGCGATTGTCCAGAGTTCGCGTATTTCCGCCTCACTTCCGTTGATCATCTGATTATAGCAGTTGAGTTCCTGCACAGTGGCTGGCGAACCAAAGGCGCATTTGCAGCTTGCGTTCGTGTCCGCACGAGTTGGATCTGAAAAATCTTGAAGCCACAATTGACGTAGTAATGACGAAGACTCCGACTAGTAACGTATGGATCAACTTGAACACAAATCCAAGCTGTTTGCTGTGTCCACCCTTCCTGATATTATACAGTAGCTGTTTGCGAGTCGTGATTCTGTCATGGCTTCTATGGACTTCCTTGTGCTTTTACAAGATCGATTTCGTCGGGTGTCACTTTTGACTATCAGAAGCCCTGGTGCGACAAGAGAAGAAGCCCAAGTCGCCATCGAAGCTGCGAAACAACCGTATTTTTAAGTTGTTCAACGCCATAAACCTGGTGGCGTACGGGAGAATTGTAGTAAACGCGTTTTTTCGCGAGTTGATGAAGAGCTGCTTGCACTCAAGCACTGTCTTGGTGAGCTCCGTGTCCGCGGAGAAGAAGGATGGTGGGAAAATGGAGGGTCTATTTCCGATCAGCGTCTTAGGCTGATCCCAGCACGTAATGCAAGCCCAGACCCGTGAGCTTGCGCGTTAACCCAGACGCTGTGTTGAGCGTATGCACGTACAGCATCCCGCCTTCATTATTTGTTTCGCTTGACGTCTGTTGCTTGCAGTACGTGATGACACCACCGGAGTCAGCAAACACCGCGACCTGCACGACATCGCTGCACTTGGCACTGCGCATGTCTTCATACACAGCGACCAGGCCATTGGCATTCATCGTCTCTTGTCCAAGCGTACGAATCAGGAACGCACGCGTGTCGAGGGCGCTGAGCTCTGCATTGGGCGAGCGATTCGGCCCACGACGATGGCGCAGTGTGTATCGACCTGGACAGTTGGAGATCATCTTCCACTCGGCTGCGTCCCTGGTCATTGATAGCAGCATAGTCAGCTTCGTCACTCCGTGGTCAGTCTAGAGGCACACCAACTGCGTTCTGGGTCTAGTACCAGAGCGATTGCAGCGTTCTTCCGCCATCACCAATGAACCGTCCGTCTCCTTCGAACAGCTCCATGCTTGTCACCCAACTGTCGACTTGGTGGTCACCACACCGACTACAAGTCGACCTGTATGTGACTAGTCTACTACAATAAACACACACATACATACTAATCATGGGTCAACTAAATACACTCCAATCCAAGCCGGATTTGAACTTGGGCAAGTCGACTAGTAACCTCGGCATCATTGGCCCTGGCGGAAGCATGGAGGACATCGTGACCCGCGCGCTGCAGGACACGCTCTCGGGCCTGGACGAGCACGTGCTGGAGTACCTGGGCAGCGTCGTGACGGCGCAGGTGGAGGAGCGGCCGGAGGATGTGGACGCGCTCGAGGCCGCGCTGGAGGAGAGCGTGGCGCCGTTCCTGCTGAGCACCGACTTCACGCAGGACGAGGCCACGGCCACGGCGCTGTGCCGCAAGCTGGCATCGCAGCTCTTCGTCTCGGGCCTGTTCGGCGCGTCCAGCGGCTTCTCGTTCCCGGAGAACGAGCTGCGCAAGCTGGACCACGTGCAGAGCATCGAGGAGCAGGCGCGCAAGGACACGGGCGTGGACGAGACCCAGGCGCTGATGGAGCGCATGTGGGGCTTCGACCGCATCCGCAAGACCACGAACGCCGAGTTGGAGGCCCAGCAGTCCACGCAGTCGCAGCGCCAGGTGCGCAAGCAGATCAAGCTGGACCGGATGACCGAAGAGAACGAGGAGATCGCGGCCGAGCTGGATCGCGAGTGGGAGGACGCGCGCTTCCTGCCGGATCTATCCACGGACAACGGCGAGAAGGACATCCACGTGGCGCGCATGTCTATCAACTTCAAGGGCAAGACGCTGCTGTCCGACACGTCGCTCAAGCTCAGCGCCGGCCGTCGCTACGGTCTCATTGGCAAGAACGGCGCGGGTAAGACCACGCTGCTGCGCTTCATCTCGCACTACGAGCTCGAGGGCTTCCCGCGCCACATCCGCATCCAGCACGTGGAGCAGGAGTCGGCGTCCAAGCTCAGTCTCGAGACCAAGAGCGTGCTGGAAGTGGTGCTGGCCAGCGACTACGAGCGCTTCATGCTGCTGAACGAGGAGAAGGAGCTCGAAGCCACTCCTGGCGACCACTCGGCGCGTCTCAAGCAGATCTACGACCGGCTGATCGACATTGACGCCGATTCGGCCGAGTCGCGCGCGCGTAACATCCTCAACGGGCTGCAGTTCCCGGACCACGTCGTGGACGGCCCGGCCAAGGATCTGTCCGGTGGTTGGCGCATGCGAACGGCGCTGGCCGGTGCGCTGTTCATGTCGCCCGATCTGCTGCTTCTTGATGAACCGACGAACCATTTGGATCTCGAAGCCGTCATCTGGCTGGAGCACTACCTGGAGAAGTACGAGAAGACCATGATCGTCGTGTCGCACGACCGCAACTTCCTGAACGCCGTCACGACCGACACGATCTACCTGTCGAACCAGAAGCTGACGTACTACAAGGGCGACTACAACACGTTCGAGAAGACCATGAAGGAGAACCTGCGCCAGCAGCGCAAGGCCTACGACGCGCAGCAGATGAAGATCCAGCACATGCAGGAGTTCATCGAGCGCTTCCGAGCCAACGCCAAGAAGGCTCCGCTCGTGCAGTCGCGTGTCAAGGCGCTTGACAAGATCTTGCGCAATGAGCTCATTGACGAGCCGGAAGACGAACGCGCCTTCAAGATGACCTTCCCGCCGCCCGAGCCGCTCGGCCGCCCAATCATCGCTGTGGAGGGCGTGTCGTTCCGGTACTCGGAGAGTTCGCCGCTGCTGTTCGATGACGTACACATGGGCATCGACATGTCCAGCCGCATTGGTATTCTCGGTGTCAACGGCTCTGGTAAGAGTACACTGATCAACGTGATGCTGGGCAAGATCCGCCCGACCAAGGGTGGAGTCACGCTCAACCCGCGCATTCGTATCTCGACCTTCACGCAGCACCACATCGATTCGCTCGACCTGACCAAGTCCGCTGTCGAGAACATGAAGATGCTGTACCCAGGCCACGAGAGCGACGAGTTCCGTGCGCACTTGGGCCGTTTCAACCTGTCTGGCGAACTCGCCATCAAGCCCACGCGAACGCTGTCCGGTGGTCAGAAGTCGCGCGTTGGCTTCGCTCTAATGACCTGGCGATTGCCGCACATCGTGGTGCTCGATGAGCCTACGAATCACTTGGATATGGGTACGTTCACTTTTCAAAGTCTGTTTAATTGTGCTTCTTCGGTTCTGACGCATCTCTCTTTGCTTTGCTCCATACAGAAACGATTGATGCGCTGATCGACGCGCTTCGTGAGTTCAAGGGCGGTGTGGTCATCGTTTCCCACGACCAGCACTTCGTCAACAGCGTCTGCGAAGAGCTGTGGGTCGTGGGCGACCAGAAGGTTTCTCGCTTCCGCGGTTCCATCAACGATTACAAGAACCAGGTGCTGAAGCAATAGAGGAGGAACGAAGTGAGCAGCAGCGATGCAAGAGTAGTAAATCAATGTAGAAAACAGTTCAACATTGAGATTCTATCGGTTCTATCATAATCGCACAGTCTAAGATCTTAATCCGGAAATAGACCCACCGGACGACAAGTGTTGGCAGGTCTTCTCGACAGTCCATGGGCGCGGCAGCAAGCGACTACTTCACATCCTACGCTGACGTCCAGCTCGGCTTTCTTGGTAAGATTTACTCATCATCTTTCTCCGCCACGTTCGCCCTGTTGGACTTCTGACGCTCTTCATCTGTAGACGCTGAGCTCGGGATTGAAAACTTCCATGAGCTGGCGGCCAAAGGACTCCATCACCGCGTGAGTATCTGCCTCAAACAAGGTCTCGATCCCAATGGAATGCGTTTCGACGATGAGGACGAATACGAGCGAGATGACACGCCCATGATCTGTGCTGCGAGGTCTGTGTGCAGGAATAGGAGTGGATCAAGTGCTATTCTCATGGCTGTGATGATCGTGCAGAGGCCACTTGTGGAACAAAGGACGCAAGAGACACGTGAAAACACTCGAGGTGTTGTTGCGCTTCGGAGCAAACGTCAACAAGTACAACATATTTGAGCAAACGCCTTTGTTTGTGGCCTGTGAGCGCAATCTCGACCTGATTGTGCACTGGCTGCTTGGTCATGGTGCTGACCCGAACAAGTACGACAAGGTGCGATGGGATTGATACTTTGTGTGAATACGTGGATACCAATCTGATCTTTCGGTGTGAGCTAGATCGGTGTCTCTCCATTGCTCTGTGCTTATCGCAACCAGAATGCGCAACTTGTCGCGGCTTTACTACAACACGGCGCCAAGGCGCTGGACCCTCCCAAGCAGTTCAGCTGTCTACAGGTCAGTTGGTCTCCTACTCTAGACGAGCGTGATTGGAATCCCACAGAGTGCTTTCCATCTCTGCGTAGTTTCCAATAGTCATGAGCGAAGTGAACGATGCTGCAGTTGAAGAATCTGAGCAACAAGAGCAAGCAAAGACAAACAACGAAGCAGCACAAGAGGAGAATGTGAAAGGAAACGCGAGTAAATTCGGCATAACATTAAAAAGGAAGCAGAAACCTGAACCGGAGACGCCATTCGCACTGCAAATCAAGCAGCAAATGGACACGTACGCCACAGACCAGTCCACAATCCGTGGGAAGATGCTCAAAGATTTGGAAACGGAGCATCGCATTGAGGAACACCGAGTATATCGCGAACAACTGGAGCGGGCAGGAACGAAACGAAGAGAGCAAAGACGCGAAAGGCGCGAACATGCACACCAGCAGCAATATCTCGCTTCGTTGGAGCAGAAGATCGCTCCATCGGAACACGATGGTCGCAATAATGCAGTGAGCAGGATGCCGCCGCGTGTCGATATCCCATCCATCGATCCTGGAGAAACAGCCACGCAGCTCATGTGGGTCAAATCGTCTGGATCACGACATTCGACACGCCCGCGCTGGCTTCCTCAAGAAGTCCGTTCGTCCATTGTGGCATCGTCTCGTGCGGATGTGTCCATGGAACTGATGGAAGAATGCGAGCAGATGTACAAGTCCCTCCAACAGAGTCGCACTCGATGTCTGCGAACGGTGGCGACTGCACCGGATGCAGAAATGTACCGGTTGCAACGTAGGGACAAAAGTGATTCCGCGGCCAACAGATATCTAACGCGGCCAGAGACTGTCCCATAGAGATATGTTTCTGTCACTTCTCTGATGAATACGCCTCCATGCCAGCACTTCAAGCAGCCATATATTCAGACACGCATACTGGGCCGTAAGCGTATTGAGCTCTTACAGTATCCATATGTTTATCTGCAGCAAATTGACAGCCTGTGCCACTGCGCATGAGAAAGCGATGGCTATCGAACACGAGAAGACTTCTCTGCAGAGTGCGCTCAATCTCCCCGCGTCTGAATTGAAGCGGATGCACTTCCAAGCGAGCTGCCTGTAAGCCTAGGTCCACTATCTATTGAGCCCAGCATCTTTCGCATGGCTTGACTTCGAGTGCACAACTTGTAACACGTGCACGTGCGCCTTTCGCGCTCTCGCTCTTCATGACTCATGCACTTGCATTTTGAGGCCATCTCGTTCACGGGCGTACAATACGCTCCACTATCGTGAAGGCCCAGCTCGCTTTCACCAGCGCATTATTGCTTATGGATAGCGTCCTAACCGAAGGAGGGGGTCGCTGTGGTCTGGAAGCTGCTGACACCACATTGGCGAATCATGACGCTGCTGAGCAGTGACTACGAGCGACTGCTCATGCTCCGCCTTCTTCAATGAGGCCAATCACAGGCGTGACAAGCAGACAGCACATGTCGCATGGCTGACGCGAATGGTGAGCTCCTTTTCTGCTCCTCGGTCGCCAATCGTATCAGCACTGAAGCAGTGAGGAGACCTCCAATCACCCTCTCCCCCAGCTCATTGTGGCTCTGCGATCGAGATGAAGACGGCGGCCGTGAAGGACTTCCAGCTCACATGGGTCGTGTACAACCCCAACGACCCCTTCGGCGCCCCGCTCGCGTTCTGCTCGCTCGCCCCAGTGTTCGTAGACGCTCCGGCCGCTTGCTCGCTTTGGCACCAGCTGCTAAACTGACGGAATGCCTTGTAGCTTCATCTCGGTCATGTACGCGACGCTCATGGGCTTCCAGCGCGACCTGAACGTCATCATGATGGTGGTTGGCCAGGTACACTCAACATTGCACTGCTCAGACCGGTCTGTGCCTTCAACTCACAGTGTTGGATGCTTTTGTAGGTGCTCAATGAGGTCGTGAACCAGGTGCTCAAGCGCTTGATCCGCCAGGAACGTCCGCATGGCGCTAAGCGTGGAGGCTCTGGCATGCCCTCGGCCCATTCGCAGTTCACGGCGTTCTTCGCGTCCTACGTCGTCATGTACATCTACAAAGGGTACGATCCGTCTTGTGGCCCTCCGAAACGAGATGCCTGGCTCCTAATCGCTCGCTTGTTGCCATTGATCCAGTCTCAACCCCGTGCGCCAGTTGGAGCAGACGCTGATCATCATCGGAGCCATCGTGCTCGCCATCCTGGTCTGCACGTCGCGCGTGCGTCTGGGCTACCACACTCGACCGCAGGTCATCGCTGGCGCTTGTGTCGGCATCCTCACTGGAGCGCTCTGGGAAGCGCTGATCAGCCAAGTACGTCCTTATTGCCTAGAATCACTAGTGCTGCGAATTGGAAATTGACTCTCACACTCTTCTCTTCAGGTGTCGCCGTGGCTCTTCCCCATGATCACTCAGACGCGTCTGGCGCAGTTCCTGTTCATCCGCGACGTCTCGCACATTCCGGATCTCATCGTGTATCAGCATCAGCTCTGCACCATGCCGACCACGCTCATGCAGGGCCGCTAGAGCCCAAACTGCGTATCTAACTGCGTTTCTAAATGGCCGCAATCACCAATTTTGAAAGGACCGCTCTCTCCAGAAGATCGACAAGCATGTAGACTAAACCAGATCTCGTCGTTCAAGCTTGTCAAGAGCACCTAGTTCGAGGTAAAAACGCAATTCAATCCCACTTCATTATTCAAAATTCGACCAGATTGTTACGCCCGTGGTCCCGACGCCAATGATCGCAGCTCCAACAGCGAGCAGCAGTGGACCTCGCTTCTTGGGGCCGTAGACAGATCCGCTCTCGAGTTTCAAAATGAACGCGGCTGGCAGCCCAAAGCACACAAAGGATGAGCAGGTGCCGCCGAGAATACCAAAGACAACGTTGATGCCTGGGCAGAAGATGGCCACCAGCAGTGATGAACACACGAACCCAAACGTGATGAACATATGCCTCGTGGTGGACGAAGACGCATTCAGAAAGAACATTTTCTCGATCGTGTACCGGCACGGAAGCACGTTGAGTGGGTATGCCATGCACACGGTCGTCGCAACAGCTACGCGGCTCACCGCAATGAGCGTATCGCTGAGAGGGAAGTTAAGCAGAATGTTGCCTGAGACATCTGGGTCCAAGAGTTCACGCCCGAACGCCATGTAGGCAAAGATGCCAATGGCCAGATACCCGGCAGCAGATACGCAGGTCGCGTAAGTAGCGACTTGGTTCATGCGAGCCTCACTTGGAGATACTAGTTCGCTGTAGGTGCCGAAGACATTGACCTGAGCATGTAAATTTAAGATATCAGTCTAAAGCGATAGGCACAGGAGCCAAAGAAGCACACGTACATGGTTCGTAAAGGCAAACATAACGATGGGAATGCCAAGAACAACGTCAAAGCCACTCGAACTGTTGAAAGACCAATCCATAACTTCCGGTTGGTCGTGGTCTTGAGCGTAGTTGATCGACCGCCAGCACACAGCCGCAATGAGGAAGATCACGGAGCACACGCCAAAGATGGAAGTGAACTGGAGATTGCCAACATCACGCAACAGCGAGAGAGGGAACATGAAAACAGTGGTGGCCAGTATCATCACGACCCACTGTTGCGCAAGCACACTGTCTTCGCCAACGTAGTAGCTCATCAATGGAGTGACGATTCCGCCCAGCGCCACGAGGTACGCGACAGCAAAGCCGAAGCAGAAGATAAGGATGCTGAACTCCACAAAGAACGCGATCTTCCGACCGAAAGCGTACTGAGCCAAGTCTTCGTACGACTTCAGTCTACAAAGACCAGCATACAAGAGTGAGTTCTTCCAATAGAGCCATTCCATTACCAGATAGAACGACTCACCCAGCGATATCTGCGGCCTGGATGAGCAGTCGAATGGTGTAGATCGTGAGCAGCGAGGCCACTATGAGCTGGAACACAGCGAAGCCAACACCAGAGACAGAGACTGCGTACGGAAGCGCGAGCGCACCAGGTCCTAGAGTTGCTGCAATGAGATTGAAGACGGAGCCACGCATCGATCCCTTTGGCATGAACGACGTCTTGGGATTCGAAGCCAACTCTCCCTTGAGCACAGCGTCCAAATCGTGTGCCATGCTGCCGCGCAATATGGCCAAGCTACTATGGCACGAGCTGGGTGGATAGTGCTCTTGGTAGGCAGCCACTGGCGTTGTCATGGTGAAGAAGGTTGACAAATGAGAAGAGTGGTGCCTGTTTCTCTTGGCTATCAAAGCGAAGCTTGTACACTGGATAAAAGGGAAGTCTTGATTCCCTTGCATGATATTGGACACAGATGAGCTCGGTATTTGGATACAGAGAGGTCAATGTCCACCAAGTCCAAGGATACCGATGATGACTCCAGCCGGCTGATAGATACAATAGTAAGACACAGCATTCGTCTGAATCTGAGATGCCATTGATTACTCTCTTGGTCTTCGTGGCGGAACAAAGATCACTGTGCCCACCTGAGCAGTCTTTTGCGGTCCGAACGTCATGATCATCTGAGGGAAAAATCGACTGTGTATCTCTAGACAAGCTTTATGAGGGATGGCCAGTTGTACAGTACTACAGTAGTACTCTGTAATCTGAAAGAGATGACTGTGAACCAGACAGCAAATTAGCATGAACAAATGACCAGCTCAGATCTTCATCGCCCAACGGCAAACGCCCGGTCAGAATCGAAGAAGAGAAGCCGCCTTCGGACGCGCACGGAGGTTGACTTCTCCGCGATCAAGTCAGGCCATCCTCTGTGATGGTCAGCAAGAAATAGCGGTCTTTTAGATCGCAACCCAGAGCAAACGAGAATTCCTCAGTCGTTCGCTCTGCAAACCGTATCATCCAATTGCGAGCCACATGCGCCGCTACAGGCGACAGTTTCCATCCCTCCAATGCGTATTAATACCCATCGTACGGATACTATGGAGCAGATACCTCATTCCAAAACTAACGAACCGGCGTTGTCAACCAATCGTAATAGGCTTTTCGACCTGAACATTGCGTACCTTCTCGATCAAGGCGTGCTGATCCACATGAATACTTAGATCACCCACCATGTAGCTCTTCAACACACCTGGTATCGTCAATTTCTGACCGTGCCGTTGATTTTCGTTTCCGTATTGAAGCTGAACTGTGGAGAGGCGCTGTTTCTGTTATTGAGATCGAGACATGAACGTCGCGGCAAAATCGTCGGGTCCACAGGTGGAGTGATCCGATCGAGCGTTCTGCCACAAGACACCTGCAATGGCATATGCACTGACACAAGAGTGATGGTCAATGTTGTTGCTGCTGACAGAAAAAGGGCACAATGCTTACTTCTTGCAGTCGAACCTGTCATAATTCAGTACGATGGCGGTGATCAAGCAGCCAATAAGAGATCGTTAAAGCCACATGCGCGGCGTAATCCTTGTTCAGGTGGGTTTGCTCTCCTCTGACTTGACTCCAGTATCGCTCATTTCGAAATTCGCCATGAATCCTCCCAAGCAAATCGGGCTCGAGTCAAGCGAAGCCCTGATGGTCCACGGACCAGAGGCACTGCACGACTTCATGGCCACAACAATAGAGGCAGCACTGGGTCGGGCTCTGCCGCAGATGGAGATTCGCGTCAACGACCTTTCGCTTTCGGCCGAGATCGTCGTGGCTGAGACGATCACGGCGGACGGAAAGCCAGAGCTGCCGACGCTGCTTAACCTCGCGAAGAAAGCGTTTGTGTCCAAGAAATCCCACATGGTGCAGAAGGAGATCCTCAAGAACGTGTCGGCCGTCTTCAAGCCGGGAACCATCACGCTTGTGCTTGGTCAGCCTGGATCGGGTAAGTCGTCCCTCATGAAGGTGCTCAGTGGTCGGTTCCCCATGGACAAGAACATCAAGATGGAAGGCCAGATCACGTACAACGGCGAAGATATCAGCAAAGTGCACAAGACGCTCCCGCAGTTCGCCGCCTACGTTAACCAGCGAGATAAGCACTACCCGACGCTTACGGTCAAGGAGACACTAGAGTTCGCCCATGAGTGCTGTGGTGGAGAACTGACGAAGCGAGGCGAAGAGCTTCTTTCCCAAGGAACGCCGGAAGAAAACAACAAGGCGCTGGACGCCGCGCGTGCCATGTTCCAGCACTACCCAGAGATCATCATCGAGCAACTGGGTCTGCAGAACTGCCAAGACACCATCGTGGGTGACGCCATGCTCCGCGGTGTGTCTGGTGGCGAACGCAAGCGAGTGACGACGGGCGAGATGGAGTTTGGCATGAAGTACATCACGTTCATGGACGAGATCAGTACGGGTCTGGACAGTGCGGCCACGTACGACATCATCAACACCCAGCGAAGTATCGCCAAGAAGTTCCGCAAGACTGTGGTGATCGCTCTGCTTCAGCCCTCTCCCGAAGTCCTTGCTCTCTTCGACGACATTTTGATCATGAATGAAGGCGAGGTGGTGTACCACGGTCCTCGTGAACAGATCGTGGACTACTTTGAAAGTCTTGGCTTCGCATGCCCTCCGGATCGCGATCTCGCTGACTACTTGCTAGATCTTGGAACGAGCGAGCAGTACCGATACCAGGTGCAGTCGATCAACAAGCATCCTCGCTACGCCAGCGAATACGCAGAAATCTTTCGTGCTTCGGCGGTGCATGCCGATATGCTACGCTTGCTTAATGTCGCCCACGATCCAACCTTGCTGAAGAACGTCGAAGACCACATGAACAAGATGCCAGAGTTTCATCTGACCTTCACGCAGAGTCTGATGGCACTTGTTCGACGCGAGACGGTCGTGATTTTCCGCAACGGACCGTTCCTCGGCGGCCGAGCCATGATGATCCTGATCAACGGCTTTCTGTACGCCAGTACGTTCTGGCAGTTTGATCCCACAAATGTCCAGGTGGTGCTTGGTGTCATGTTCGGAGCAATCATGTTCTTGTCCATGGGTCAAGCGTCCCAGATCCCAACATTTATGGCTGCGCGTGATGTGTTCTACAAACAGCGTGGCGCCAACTTCTTCCGCACGGGGGCGTACGTGCTCGGTAGCTCCGTGAGTCAACTCCCACTTGCACTTATGGAATCCATCGTTTTCGGGACGATACTGTACTGGTCATGCGGATTTGACAGCACGGCAATGAGCTTTATCCGCTTCGAGATCATCGTCTTCCTGTCCAACATTGCATTCACGGCGTGGTTCTTCGTCATTGCAGCTATCTCACCCAACGTCAATGTCGGCAGCCCTCTGTCAATGGTCACTGTGCTGGTCTTCGTCATTTTTGCTGGTTTCATTGTGACCAAGAGTAACATTCCAGACTACTTCATTTGGATGTACTGGCTTACACCCATCGGATGGGCGATGCGCGCTGTGGCCGTTAATCAATACCGTGCCGACCAGTTTAATGTTTGCACATTCGATGGCGTCAACTACTGTGAGACGACGGGCTTCACGATGGGCGAGTACTACTTGAACCAGTTCGGTGTGCCATCAGAAAAGTACTGGATCTGGTATGGCATGGCAGCACTGTTGATCTTCTACGTCCTCTTCGTCTTCCTTGCGTTCCTGGTGCTGGAATACATTCGGTATGAAAGCCCCGAGAACGTCACGATCAAGGCCAAGGAATTGGACGATGAGCATAACTATATCTTCATGGACACCCCCAAGCGGGGCGAGGCCACCAACTCGTTTGTATCTGATGATGTCGAAGTGATTGTGGCTGATGACGGTACGAAGAACTTTGTGTCAGTGACCCTTGCTTTCCAGGATCTTTGGTACTCAGTCCCGGACCCCAGAAACCCAAAGGAGTCCATCGAGTTGCTCAAAGGCATATCTGGATACGCTCTGCCTGGTTCGATGACGGCTCTCATGGGTTCGTCAGGAGCTGGTAAAACGACCTTGATGGACGTGATTGCTGGCCGTAAGACTGGTGGGGAAATCCGAGGCAAGATCCTTCTAAATGGCTATGAGGCAAACGATCTGGCCATCCGCCGATGCACGGGCTACTGTGAGCAGATGGACATCCATTGCGAATCGGCTACCATTCGTGAAGCTTTGACCTTTAGTGCGTTCCTTCGCCAGGATAACACGATCCCTGACTACAAGAAATACGATTCCGTGAGCGAATGTTTGGACCTCCTGGGTATGGAAAACATCGCCGACCAGATCATTCGTGGTAGCTCTGTTGAGCAAATGAAGCGTTTGACCATTGGTGTGGAGCTGGCCGCTCAACCGAGTGTGTTGTTCCTGGATGAACCCACGAGTGGTCTGGATGCGCGTTCGGCCAAGAAGATCATGGACGGAGTTCGCAAGGTGGCCGGCACTGGCCGCACGATTGTCTGCACGATCCACCAGCCTTCGTCTGAAGTGTTCTTCCTTTTCGACAATCTGTTGCTGCTCAAGCGTGGCGGTCAGACCGTGTACTTTGGCAAACTTGGAAACAACAGTCATTCGATGATCAGCTACTTTGAATCGATTCCCGGTGTCGAGCCCCTCCCAGGTGCCACGAATCCTGCTGGCTGGATGCTTGAGTGCATTGGCGCTGGTGTCAGCAATACCAGCGGTGACGCCACCGACTTTGCGCAAGTTTTTGAGCACAGTGTGAAGAGGACCCAGCTGGATACCGTGTTGAACCAAGAAGGTGTCGCACTTCCGTCACCCACTCGCCCTGAGATGATCTTTACGTCCAAGCGAGCTGCCGACTCAATCACTCAAATGACATTCTTGCTCAAGCGTTGGTCCAACATGTACTGGCGTACGGCCTCGTATAGCTTCACTCGATTCGCCATCTCGAGCATTTTGGCTCTTCTCTTTGGCTTTGTCTTCCTCAGCGGCAGCTACGATACATACTCGGGCATCAACTCCGGCGCTGGTATGATCTTCATGTCGGCCTTTTTCATGGGCATGGTGTCCCTGCAAAGCGTGATTCCCGTCATGTCCACCGAGCGCGCCTCGTTCTACCGCGAGCGTGCGTCACAGACGTACAACACGCTCTGGTTCTTCTTGGGCGGTGTGATCATGGAGATCCCGTACGTTTTCGCCAGTGCCCTGCTCTTTACGGTGATCTTCTTCCCCATGGTCGGCTTCACGGGTTTCTGGGTCGGTGTGCAGTTCTGGCTCGCCATGTCGCTCATGATCCTGACTCAGACGTACATGGGCATGTTCTACGCGTTTGCTCTGCCCAGTGGTGAGGTCGCCATCATCATCAGTGTGCTGGTGAACACGGTCTTCATGCTCTTCATGGGCTTCAGTCCGCCGGCCAACGCCATTCCGAGCGGCTACACGTGGTTGTACACGATCACGCCGCTTCGCTTCCCGCTCTCGATCCTGGCAAGCCTGGTCTTCTGCGGCTGCTCCCAGGAGCCCACGTGGGACGAAAGCCTGCAGCAGTACATCAATGGTGGCTCAGAGCTCGGCTGCCAGCAATTGGCCGACGCCCCCGTCACTATGGGCCACGTCACGGTCAAGGGCTTTGTGGAGAAGGTCTTCAAGTTCAAGCACGATGAGATCGCGCAGAACTTCGCCATCTGCATCGGCTACGCGGTCTTTTTCGCCTTGATGAGTCTGCTGGCGCAGCGCTACATCAACCACCAGAAGCGATAGCCTGCTGGAGACCGAGTTCAGCACACTGGAGTTGTATACTGCATAATCCATAGTCAACGTGCGTTTTGCATGCGAACAAAGCGTGTCGACTGAATCAACCAACGCGGGCGCCTTTGCTGCCATCGTGTCCCGAAGAACAGCGCAGTTTGCTGACGCTGACTACGGCTGAGGGCTCTGTGAGGGATCAGGCGCTAGCGAGCAAGACGCAGAGCCTAGTCCATGAGTAGAGGCATCCTCGTGGACAAGCAGAGAGCAGTTCCCCCACTGCATAAATGGCTGAGTTGCGGAAACGCATTGTTGCTCTCCAGCAACAACGCTAAGCTCCCAAAATAGAAGACCGCTCGCACTAGGGTATACTGTATACCTCAGTACTCGACTGCCTTGATACTGAACGATTGACTGACAACACCAGTAGTTTCGAAATGTGGTGGGATGATCGTGTACAGTTGAGTGCGCGTAGTGTCTCTGGTGTGACTCTGAAGCGCTTCCCTGTGGAAATCAATCACGGAGGGCTTGTATTTGACAGGGATGGTGTACAGTACACAGAGCATCATGAATCAGATCTCACTCGGGAATCCTCCAAGCTGTTGCGGAACGGATTCGATCGACATGGCTCCGCCGCTGGCCGAATGTGTGCTGCCAGGCGTCAACTTGGCGTTTGGTGCGGCATACCCTCTAATGGTCTCGCTCTGTATGAGCATGTTCGAGTGCAAGAGCATTGCCTTGCGGGTCCTCAATCGCTTCAAGCTGCTCTGGGATCTCATGCTGAAGAAGGAGACCGATCCAAAGAATGCAGTGACTCTCGCGGCTCTGTTGTCCCGCTTTATCGAAGCGTTTGCGGCCTTTTGGTCGTTCCTCGGTGTTTACCAGAAGAAGAACCTTATTGCTCGCCTCGTAGAGAGCCGCGTGGTGATGAAGACGATCATCGACTTCCACCAAGCCATTGATAAGATGATTCTGGAGATCAATCCGGAGCTTGAGCAAGAATTGTTCCAGTGGCGCGAGCAGAACCGGATCGATTGGGAGCAGCAGCGATCAGATATGAAGGCTCAGTTGGATGACGCACGTGCAATGGGCGATGCGCTCAAGGATGGAGGGCTTGCGGAAATGCTCACGATTCTCAAGTACGAGA
>JAADXR010000058.1:0-99027 GCA_023337935.1 Elongisporangium anandrum
CCGCGAGCTCCTTCTTCTTCTTCGGATCCACTTTGACCGCCACTTTCTTGAGCTGTTGCTCCACCGAGCGCAGCTCTTCGTTGAGTTTCTTGATCTCCAGCTCTTCTTCCACAGAGCGAGTGAACGCCAACTCCAATTGCCGCTTGCGCTGCTTCTCATAAACAATATTGAATCGATACGACGAATCACTGGCTGGGGCTGGTGTGGTGCTTGCTGTGGAGCTGGCAGCCGATGGATTGGCCATCATCACGTCTGCTGATGCTGGCGTAGCTGCCGGTGTCGACGGTGCGCTTGGCGTCGGTGTCGCTCCTGGTGTCGTTGTGGTACTGGCCGTTGGCTCTGCCTTCAAAGATGCGAACTCTGCGCCGCTGTGCTGCTTGCGTGCCGCCAAAGCGCGATGCTCGTTCAATAGCCTAGTGACCTCGTAATAGCGGTACTTGATATCCTCGATCGACCGGAACGCGCCCTTGGCCAGCGGCATCGTGTTGTACTTGTCCGCAATGACAATCCATCTGTCACAACAGCCACTCAGTCAACACAGATAGTCATCCAGACCGTCGCATTATAGGAAAGCACGTACCGCAGATCAAACTTCCCGCACAGTCGGAAGAGTAGATCGGTCTCTTCGTGCGTCCATTTGACCAACGGATCCGGATGCGGCGCTATGACGGTATCGTACTCCTGCTTGCTGTACGTCGTGACCTCGCTCTTGACGTTAAAGCGCGCGAACACGTAGTCGTTGGGCTCGATGTGCGCCTTCATCCAGTGGGTCAGCACCAGACCAGTCGACTCGCTCTCGTTCTCGCCAGCAAGGTCGACACGCGCTGGGTTGCGGAAGGGCTTGCGGAGCCACTTCACTGCAGGGGACTTGCTGTACTCCTTCCACTTCTGCTGCAGACTCGTCTTCTTAAAGCCCGGGTACAGCGCGTGGTTCACGCGGTGCGTGCTCTCCAGCAGCTCCAGCACCTCGCGCTGCATGCCCGTGAGCTTCTTGGGCTTGCTGCCGGCGCTCGCAGTCGCGCCTCTGGGCGTCCCCGTGCTCGTGGGCTTCAGCTGGTCCAGATCATGCTTGGCGCTGGCCGCTCGGCTGGCCGCCCCAGGCGCCGCAATCCCGAGAATCTGCGCCACATCGCTCATATTGGGGCGCTTTATAGTGAGTAAGCCTGCCCTTTTGAGGTAGGAAACAAACCTAAGATAAGGACACTAGTTTAGGACCGTACCTGTGGATGGATCAGTTCTGAGCCCAATCGCTCGCCATTCATCAATCAAGCGCACTAATGGAGGCTCTGCTGGCGAGTGAGCTCTCGGCCGACACGCTGGCCGCTCTGCAGGCGCATCTGCAGGCCCAGCAGCAGGAGAACGACGCTCCGGTCTCGGAGGACTTCCGCCTCTCGCAATTGTACGTTGCTATCGCTCTTAGTTCTGCCTCAGCATCAACTTAATGTATCGCACTCCTGCTTCAGCTGGTACGACATCAAGACCGGCACGGCGCTCGCGCAGGAGGCCATCGACCACAGCAAGGAGCTAAAGATCGCCTTTGTGAGCACGCCTGCGGCCTACCGGGACTTCCTCACGCTCATCCCGGAGGAAGAGCTGGCCACTAAGGGCGCCAATGTGTTCCTGTTTGAGTTCGACCGTCGGTTCGAGGAGAAGTACGGCGCTGATCATTTCGTATTCTACGACTACAACACGCCCACGGACTTCCCGGCCAAGTTCCATCACTTCTTCGACTACATCCTCGTGGATCCGCCTTACCTGGTACGATCTGCATGCGTTTGCTGACTGCTTTGCCTCGAAACTGACCCTCCCTCTCTCTGTAGAACCCCACGTGCATGGGCAAGTTCGCAGAGACTATGCGATGGCTGGCCAAGGACGTTCAGGAGGCCGCTGCGCCTGGCGGCAAATCGCGTATTATCACGCCGTGCACATTCATCACAGGTACATTGACCACATTGCAGCTATCTGTATGCCAACCCAAAGCTGACTCCATGTTGCTATTTGTTTTAGCTCGCATGCTGCGCACGCATATCTACAAAGATCTGGGCTTCGTGCCTTCCGGTTTCTACCCGACGTTTGAGTCCAAGCTGTCCAACCAGTTCCTGACGTACACCAACTACGAGTCAGAGCGATTCGGCCCGAGCACGGAGGAGTTTGGTGACTCCGATGATGAGGAAGAACAGTAATTCAGCAGAATCTTACTTGTTCATCGCTCGCATCGCAGTAGGTCCGCCCCTTACATCACTTAGACTCGGACCAGTCCATCAGAGCTCTGCGCCGACACATCTACCCAATCTGGCGCATGCGAATAGCTGGAGTCGACACGCTTCTGTCGTTGTGGAGTTGTTGGATGACTTTACTTGCTACAAAAAGAGTGAGGCGTGTTAGTTGGTGGGTTCGCCCATGACGCAAGCCTGTTGCATGGACCAATCCTTCCTATTGAGTGCGTCAAGTGCGCGTCCAGTTCATTCCTCGCTCATATGCGATCCGATCCCTCATTGCTCTACATAGCAGCTGCAACCAGTGCCGATGGCTTGGCCAACTCCTATGTTTACTTGCCAATTGATCATGCAAGCAGTCCCACGCGTCATCCAGGATGACTCCGCACGCAACTTCAAGCCAATTGGCCTATGTTTATGCTTTCAGTGATGAAAAGGTGCCATCTGCCACCGATCCGACTCCATGTTTATGTTTGTTCAGTGAGATGAGACCATCACATGTGGCACTAGCACTCGAAAGCGGAAGCCACTTGGGTGTAACATCTCATTCTGCAATCTGCATTCGACATCTCAAGCCTCCCAGCTCCATAACAGCATGCCCAAACAGCTTCAGTTCCCTGACGGCTTCGTCTGGGGCGCGTCCACGGCCTCATACCAGATCGAAGGCGCTGTGGACGAAGGCGGACGTGGCCAATCCATCTGGGATGCGTTCTCGCACATTCCGGGCAAGACGCACAACGGAGACACGGGTGATATCGCCATCGACCACTACCACTGCTACAAGGAGGACGTACAGCTGATGAAGCAGCTCGGTCTCAAGTCCTACCGCCTCTCCATCGCCTGGCCGCGTATCATTCCTGCCGGCATCGGCGAAGTGAACGAAGAAGGCGTGGCGTTCTACAACGACCTGATCAACGAACTGCTGGCCAACGGCATCGAGCCCATGGTGACGCTCTACCACTGGGACCTGCCGCTTCGTCTGCAGTTGGAGTTCGACGGCTGGCTTGGTGGCCAGAAGATCCAGGACGCGTATTTAGCGTATGCGCGCGTGTGCTTTGAGCGCTTTGGCGATCGCGTGAAGACGTGGTTGACGCTCAACGAGCCGTGGGTGTTCTCTTTCCTGGGTTACGGCATCGGTCTCCTCGCTCCTGGTCGATCGCACAACAAGGAGACCGAGCCGTACCTGGTCGGTCATCGTCTTATGGTCACGCACGCGTATGCTGTCGACATGTATCGTCGCGAGTTCAAGCCCAAGCAGGGCGGTCGCATTGGTATTGCACTCAGCTGCGACTGGCGCGAGCCAGTGCCTTCGGCAGATCCTGCGGTGCAGAAGCAGAACGAAGACGCTGCGGAGCGTGCGCTCGTGTTCCACTTGGGCTGGTTTGCTGATCCGCTTTACTTTGGCGACTACCCGCAGATGATGAAGGACCGCGTGGGAGACCGCCTGCCCAAGTTCACGGATGAGGAGAAGGTGCTGATCAAAGGCAGCTCCGACTTCTTCGCGCTCAACTCGTACACGTCCGACATGGCTGAAGCTTCCGAGCACTTCCTTAACGGCACGCGCCACCCAATGGGCGGCTGGATCGCTGACGAAGGCGTCAAGACATCAGCTGATCCGTCCTGGAAGAAGACGGGTACGGGCTGGAACGTCGTGCCTTGGGGCTTCAAGAAGCTGCTGGTCTGGATCCAGCAGCGCTACAGCCCCACTGGAGGCATCTACGTGACTGAGAACGGCTGCGCGTGGCAGGGCAAGACCAAGGAGGAGTCCATCAACGATGACTTCCGCGTGGACTTCTACAAGGGCTACGTCGGTGCCATGCACGACGCCATTGCGGAAGGAGCTGATGTGCGCGGGTACTTCATGTGGTCGTTCATCGACAACTTCCGCTGGGCTTCAGGCTACAGCCAGCCTCTGGGCATCACGTTCGTGGACATGGAGACCATGGAGCGCGTGCCCAAGAAGTCGTCGCACTGGTACAGCTCCGTGATCCGCGAGAACGGCTTCGAGGTCGAAGCCTCGCCTTAAGATCGCACTCGCTACTGTAGCAGCCTTCTCCCTTTGATACACTATCCGCTATTTAGATCGTGCATCCGTAACTTATACCACCAACAATAAAACTTGTTTTCTGTGCCATTCGTGCTGTTCGGTCACTCACATGAAGTGGATATGGCTCTAAATAACGAAAGCGAATGGGCTCGACCGAATGAAGGTGATGAAGGAAAGCCGACACCCTTCACGGCCAGCAGCAGCAGCGCTGCCACGTCGTGCGAGATCAGGGGCCATACAGCGGCATGATGGTGCAGTGCACGCTCTTCCCGCCGGTGATCTTGGTGGCGGCGAGTGGTGGCATTCATGCCAATCGGCCAAATGGGTGCAAACGCACTATACGTATACCCGTTTGCACCCACACAGACACAACTGGTATACGTATAGTGAATGCACCCAGATTGACAGCCATGCGGAGAGTTCAGTGATGGAATAGGAGGCCGGAAGCAGAAGAAGACGTCGATGCAGCAGGAAGCCACGCCGGATATGCTGCCGCTGCTGGGAAGAGCGAACGATAGGTCCGTTGTCCACTTCTCCCAGCCCCACCAGAGGAGCCGCGACGACAACGTGAAGCTGCGCGTTCTCACGGAAGACCTGGCCGCTACGTCGCTCAGCCAGCGACGTGAAGCGACAGCTGACACTACAGACGCTCTGAGCACGATGTATGCGGCTGGTCACATGCAGATTATATCTGCAGCGCGCCAAAACGGTGGGTCCTGTGACTCTGCACACGTGGCCAAACGAAGCGGCCCCTTCGAGGCGCATGTGTCACCGTTCCTCACGGCGTGGACCAAAGCGGCGAACAGCGACAGTCGACAGCGCGAGATGAGAAGCCACGAAGACAGCGACGCGTTGTACCACAAGGTACAGCAGATCCCGTGGGAAGAAAGCATTCAGTGGGGCTTCGAATTTGTCTCGGAAGACCAGCGAAGCGTATTAGACAGCGACGAGAACATTGTGGAGTTTGATGACGAAGAAGCCGAGCGACAGAGCAATCGCGAAGCAAACTCAACGCAATCATGTGCAGTGCCACTTCCGGAACAGCGTAGCCGATTGTCCGATGTGCGTCCTAGGACAGACAGCGCTCCGTTTAAGTCCAATTCTTCTGCAGAGAAAGCACCGTGGAGGGCAGAGGTGGAGCCTTTCGATATGACCAAGTCGCGTCTATACCGCTGGGAAATCGATAACGAACGAGGTGTAAACAAACAACAGCCTCTGCGTATGCAAAATGAAGACAACAGAGGAGGCAAAGACGCGAATCGTGGTCATGCGCCTGCCGGGCTTACTTGCCCACTTAACAAAGAGCTCGAGAGTTGTTCCTGGATTGACGCCATCGGTTGGCAGTCAACTCAAGAGATGCCCGAAAGCAAGCTTGTGCTGGACGAGAACGATGCGCGGCTTTTGTTTTCTGTACCACAACTGGAAGACGATCGAGCGACACTTCGAATTCCGGAGCGAAAGCTTGGTGCTCCTGAGCGAAGAAAGCAGGAACTCGAGAAGCTACGAGGCGAAAAGGAGGATCGCCTACTTAAAGCCCGAGAAAAGCTAAATATTGATGATGAAAGAGCCGATCGTGTGGAACGTGGTCGTGTGATTGCGTCCGTTGACTTCGCGCCGCACTCACTTCCGGCTGTCAAACTAATGCTCACGAAATCTGAGCTGCCGAAGTCTAAGCTGCGTGAGTTCCATCGCCCTCGCGGTAAATTCAAGATTAACGAGCGATTGCATCTAACGCCACCACCAGTCGTGCCTAAAAAGCAAGCGAACGCGATGGTCGCGCCGATAAGTAAAAGCTCGGATCTGAATCCTGTCGCCGGTGGAAAACTCATTTTGGTGGAATATACGGAGCAAAATCCACCAATGCTCTCGAATCCTGGTATGGCTTCACGTCTGTTGCATTATTGGCGACCACCGAAACAGCCTGTCGATTCTACGAGGCTGGGAATCAAGAAGGGCATACAGAAAGCGACGGTAAATCCACCTGAAGTGCAAATGGGTCAGGTTATCACTCTCGGTGACCGAGACGAGACTCCATTCGTGGGAGACATTCCACCGGGTCGTGCTGTGGCGTCGCTCAATTCAAAACTGTTCAAGGTGCCAATATTTCCGCATAAACCGACAATACCAATGTCGACGTCTCCAATTGGCCGTGAATCCAAGTCACACGAACTCTTTTTACTCTGTCGCCCCACCTCCAAGGGTAAAAATGAGAGTGGTAAGACCGGTGCGTATTTGATGGAACTGCCACAAGTATTTACTGCAGGCCAAGTTGAGCCCCAAATGCAAGTCCCTGCACCAAACTCACGAAGCGCCAACGAATTCATTCGACCGTACATGTCCTTTCACATACTGCGTCTGTTCAAGAAATCAAATGATGGAGCACGCCTGAAGATTGACGACATTACACGTGCGTTCCCAAATCAATCAGGGACTGCAATTCGAAAGCGCATGAAAGAAGTCGCGACGTTCGAGCGTGGTGGTAACGATTCCGGGTGGTGGAAGAAGAAACCTGCATCGGAACTCAGAAGCGAAGATGACATTCGCGCCAATATCTCACCTGAATCCGTTTGTGTCTATGAAAGTATGATGGCAGGCCATCGAAGGCTGCTCGACATCGGACTCACGAAGCTGTTTATTCCAATTGAAGTGAATAATGCGATCAATCTATTGCTCAAGCGTCTAGAGAATCGCAAGCAGAACATGTCAGCCAAGCTAGTTGATCCCCGTGGATTGGACCGTCGTGCGAAGGAAAAGGCCCAAGAAAAGCTGTGGAATGCTGATCCGTTGATTCGCAAACTTGAAAACGATATCCAAGTCGCTCGATACATCTATGAGCAGTTGCAGCTCACGCCGTGGAACCTGACCAATAACTACGTGGAGTGTCATCTGCAGGGAAACGGATCAGGAATGCTGCAACTGAGTGGTATCGGTGACCCTTCCGGCCGTGGCGAAGGCTTTAGCTTTGTGCGCATTCCTCAATCCCGTGCCTCAAAGAAAGAAGAAGGCTTTGCAGCAAATCAGAATGAAGATGCTGCTTTGACTGGGACATCGGCAGATCTCCGAAAATTAAAAATGAAAGAATCTCAGGACGTGCTGCGATATCTCGGTGTTCCAGATGCTGATATCAAACAATTGAAGCGTTGGGATCGCATTCATATGATCCGTGACCTGAGTAGTCGAGCCAGCGTCCGCGGCCTTGCTGGCAGATTGAAAAAGTTTGCGCGTGGAGATCGCAAGTCCCTCTCGACTCAGCAGCAGGCGTACCACAGGAAATGCGATGAGATCTACCAGCGGCAGATGGAAGTGCTGAGCAGCTCCCGCACCAGTTTTTCATCAGATGAAGGAGAATCCGACGATGATGAAGACATGGCTGAGTGGGGCAAAGACCTTGAGGCCGATATTTTGGGTGGAAATGAAAAGATTGCCGACACTGGACTCAAGGGCCTGTTTGCGAAAGGAGGCAACGGTCTGACCCAATCGAAAGAAGCTCTGGCGGAGCGAGAAGATGCAGCTGAATTGCGCCGTTTGGTGGAAGAAATGAAGGAAGACTCTGGTCCGACCAAGGTCACTCGTCGTTCTGACGTTGACGCAGGCAAATTGCGAAATCAGCTGCACGCAAGCGGCATTACGGAAGGAAACTCAGCCCGAGCTAGTACTGCAGCGTCGCGAGGCAGTTCTGCTTTGTCCTCTGCGCTTGCTACACCAACGGATCAGCTTTCTCGTTCTTCATCGCCATCTCAGTCTCCAAGTGGTCACGCTCCACGACGCAAGGTGCTGAAGCGGACTACCTGCGTCATCGAGGAAGACGGCTCCGAGACGGTGCGCATTGAGTTTATAATCGATGACAAGCAAGTGGCTCGGTTCCAAGCCATGGAGCAGCGGAAGCGAAAGTCAGAAGAGCATCAACAACAGCGAAAGCGAAAATGCTCTACAGCCGACACCACCAGTCAATTCTTACCAGACAACGCAAAGAAGCGAAAGCACCCGCACAATACTAAGAAAGAGAACGAAGAGTGAGCCTGGATTCGTACAACCAATGACAATCCCATTACAAGACCAGTGACAGATTGTGTTGTTGAGTGTTTAGCTTTCATTGTTAAAATGGCAGTTTTAACTCCCCCATGAGTTAGCATTTGTCAATTAGCCCATACAGACTAACGAACATGCACAACAAGTGGTGTGGCTTCGAAGAGCAACGCTACGCTTATTCCTTCTTGGACTTGGCGTAGGCCTTCTTCTGGGCCACCTTGTTCTGGCGCTGCTGGCGCGAACGCTTGGCCTCGCGCTTGTACTTCTTGTCGAAGGAGTGGTCCTTCTTGGCAGCGGGCGAGGGGTCCTCGCGGATGGCCTCGTGCACCTTGGTGTAGATGTCCTCGATGTCATCGCCTCCAATGCCAGCCTCCACGTACTTGGCGTAGTGGGCGGCAAGCATCTCCGGATCGTCCTCCTCGAGCTCCTTCATGTGGTCACCCACGTGGACGCCGAAGATTCGGTCGCGGTGGACCTCGGCATCGTACGACTTGTCGTCGCGCGAGTAACCGGGGAAACGCTTCTCCGAGTGCGGGATGTCGAGACCGGCATCGGCGGCACCCTTGAGGGCACCGAACACACGGTTGCCCGTGGTCGTGGTGCGGAGACCGACATCGAGGTAGGCGCGGAAGGGGCGCTTCTCGTCCGAGACTTCCTCAACGAAGTACGTGCGGCCGTTGGACTCGGTCTTGACGATCTCGCCATCGACCTCGGTGTTGCCCTCGTATTCCTCGTCCAGGCCAAGCTTGGCGAGCACACGGCGGCCGAGCAGAAGACCCGTAGCGTAAGCAGCCGAGTAGTTCTTGAGGCCGACCGAAAGGCCGTAACGCGGCAGCTCAGCCGAGCTGGCGTGGCACAGGACCTTGTCACCATCGATCTCGGCGTAAGCGATCTGGCAGATCACGAAGCGGTTCGTGATGCGCACGACAAGGCGGTACTTGGGCGAGTTGTACTTGTTCTTGTCCTGGGTAATGAGACGCTTGCGGGCGCGGTAGTCCGTCTTGCCCTCACGGCGACGACGATACTTGACCTGGTAGCGCTTGAAGTAAGCCTTGTTCTTGGTGACCTTCACGAACGGCATGGCTGCTGGGGGGAAAGGTTCTAAACTGAGCTGCACGCATATTCAGGCGGCTCCATACTTGGCTGGTTCCGAGCCATCGGTCATTGCGTTCGGGACCACGAGGGACGGCATATGCGGAGACCAATCTAGGGTTAAACGGCTTGCAGCGGGGCTCGCGCACAATAAACCATTATTTGGCGTTAAATGACTGAGTTTCAGCGAATCAGGTGCGAGTTGAATAGAATAATCACTGGCGATTGGTGGATTTATCGAGTGAAAGGACTAGGGCAAGGATGACTGGTTCTACGAGCAGATTGGCTTTCCGTGGCGGGGCCCTTTAGTACCGAGCAGCTACAGGTGCGAAGGCCCAGCATTAGTTCGTTTCGCGTTTTCCTACAGCAGCAATGGTGAGTGGCAATGCCCAGTGAGGCGCTCTGTGGAGCCTTAGCGGCCAGGCGAGAGAAGGGGAGCGTGGGACCATGGAGCAGCAGCGACCGATCGCTGGTGCCAATGAATCGAAGCGTGCAATAAAATACAGGCGTATCGGCAGATTGGCAGCAGCTCCATGCTCGCAGAGAGAGCTCACGGCTGCATCCGTGTCGATAGGCCAGCATGGATGGATACAGAGCTCCGTTATTGCAGATCGAACGCATCCGATTTTCCCTTCCTTCTCTCGCTGGCAATTGATCAAGACAGCAGCTTTGGAAATACGCGATTGCTAATGCCTGTGTTGCGTTGCTCTAGACTTTCTCCCGATTTGTGACGATTGGCCGTGTTGCCCTCGTGAACTACGGCCCCGACTCGGGCAAGATCGCCACCATCATCGATGTCGTGGACGAGAACAAGGCCCTGATCGACGGCCCGTTCAGCGTGACTGGCGTGAACCGTCAGGTGATCTCGTTCAAGCGTCTGTCTCTGACCGACCTGACCATCAAGATCCCGCGTCAGCCCCGTGAGCCCACGCTCAAGAAGGCCATTGCCGCCGCCAACCTGATCGAGAAGTGGAACGCCACCACCTGGGCCAAGAAGATCGCCAACAAGAAGACCCGCGCTGAGCTGAGCGACTTCGACCGCTTCAAGACCATGATCGCCCGCAAGCAGAAGTCGAGCCTGATCAAGAAGGCGGTCGCTGCCGCTCGCAAGAACTAAGCTATTGACGCGGTGGGAAAACTTCTAAGACGCATCAAATACACGGTTTAATCTCATTCTCGCAATGGGGGGAAACTCAAACGAGAAGTCATGCGTTGCGTCTGATTAGTGGTTTTCTAGCTTAACTAGTGCCTAAAGCCTTTTGTCTTTCTATTGCGTCATTGTCCTCTCATGTGGATCCATGCTCATCAATGCGCTCAGTTTTATAGTGACATTACGCTGTTTGTCAGCGGTTGCTTGGGTGCATTTGTCATGTCATTGTTCTGAGGGAGACACTGTCCCTCGAGAGAGTGCCCATTCACACACAAACGACGCAAAGATGGCGTTCTCCATGAAGCTGCCGCAGGGCAAGAAGACCAAGCAGTATGGGCTCATTGTGCCCAAGGGCAAGGCTAATGTACGCATTAGAACTGTAGACAGATCGTCCATCTAGCGGCTCACGAAACCAGCAATGGCTAATTCGCTTTCGTCTTGCTGTAGGGAGATCCAACGTCCAGCGTGTTTGCAGCAGCTGCGCAGGAAGACAGTGCCACCAAGGCTGCGCCACACGACGTGCGGCGCGCCGTGGCTGACGACGCTGCACGCAGCGTACATGCCACTCGTGTGGCGCAGGTGCATCAGAGCGCTCTGGAGCAGGACGCGTCCGTGTTCGACTACGACGGCGTCTACGACAGCATGCAGAGCGAGCGGCAGCGCGTGGCCTCGCAGCGCAAGGCCCAGCGCGAGAGCGAGAAGAAGAAGCCTCAGTACATCGCTACGCTCATGGAGAAGGCTAAGATCCGAGAGATCGAGCACGAGCGCATGCGTGAACGGTAAGACCCTCTGTCCTTCTTCTGGTGATGACATAGAGAGCTCAACGCTGTCGCTCTTGTGGCTGTAGCCGCCTGCTGAACGAGCGTAAGGCCGACGACGCGGTGTACGCCGACAAGGAGAAGCTGGTCTCTGCGTCCTACAAGCGCAAGCTGATGGAGATGAAGAAGTGGGACCAGGAAGACGCCCGACTGGACGCTGTGGAGGCAGCAGAGGACGTGACCAAGCGCGGCACAGACGCCATGGCGGGCTTCTACGCCAACCTTATGACCAAGAACGTCGCTATGGGCGGAGTAACGGACTCCAAGAGCGCGTACTCCGTGGGCGTCGCATCCAGCAAACAAGATACGGAAGACAAGCCGATAGAGTCCCAGAGACAGGAAGAGGAAGCCGCGGCTTCTCCAGCGCTCAAGAAGGTGCGCGTGGAGTCTCAAGAGCACGAGGAGGAGGAGCAGGAGCCTGTGAAGAAGGCAGCTCCAGTTGCTGCTGCTCCAGCACCAAGCAAAGAGGACATGATCGCAGCTGCCAAGGCGCGCTTCCTGGCTCGAAAGGCCATGCGTGGCAACCCACAATAGAGATAACGGAATGGATGCAATGAACGACGCTGTTAATGGTTAGCTGCTTACATCAGCTAGCTGTGTTTTCTGGTGGGCGCTGAGTCCAGTGGAGGGCGCCATGGGGGGATGATGATGGTGGTGGGTTGATACTAATAAATACTACTACTGGGAAGGGCTGGCGGAATCAATGCACCGACTGGTACTGCTGGTGGAGGCCGATCAAGGACGTCGCAGCGAGGATCTCCAGCTCCTGGAACGACGTCATCATGGACGACGACGACGACGAGCCCGCTTTCATGGCCGAGGCCTGTTCAGCGAGCGCGAGCCGCAGCTCGTGGCTCAGCTGCGTGGCCACGTGGGTCATGGACGCTGCATTGGTTGCCGCCTTGAGGTGGTTCTCGTTGGCCTTGGCTCGCTTGCGGGTGGCCGTCATGAGCTTCTTGCGCTTTGGTAGCTCCTCGGCCGTCATGCTGGCATGGTCGCTGGGGCTGCCGTAGCATGAGGGCGGCTGGATCTCGGCCCACACGCGCTTGAGCGGCGAGCCGGCGACCGAGAGCGGCGCGTTGGACTCCTCCGAGCGCGCGGGGGACGACGGCGGTGTGGCGTTCTGCGAGACCAGATACTGCAGATTGGGCGGCACGTCGAGCTTGTTGCCGCGTGGGCCGCCCCGGCCCGTGGAGAGGAAGTTCTTGACCTCGACGCCCGACTGCCGCAGCACAGGCTGCCAGAGCCGCTTGCGCGCGTTCGTGAACCAGTTCGAGAGCTGCTTGACCTCGATGCCGGCCTCCGAGGCCAGCTCCTCCTTCTCCTCCTCGCTCGGGTACGGGTGCGCGAAGTGCTCGGGCGAGAACATCCAGGCCTTGAGCACGTTCTTGGCCTCTGGGTTGAGCGTGCCGCGACGGGTTCCTTTCTTCCGCCGCTTGTGGCCGCCGGGCGCCGAGCCGCTGGCGTTGTCGTCCGAGTCGGCGCCGTCCAGGTCCGTGTCCATGTTGCTGGCCGCGGCTGAGATGGCGGCGGCCGCGAGCGTGCGCTGCTTGTCGGTCGGCGAGCTGTCAGGGCAGAACGGCAGCACGCCCGGGAAGAAGTGCGGCGTCTCGCACTGCTGCATGGACAGCTGCAAGCCGTGCGAGCCGTTGGCCGAAGAAGAGAGATCATTGGAGGTCATGCCGGTAAGATCGCCGCCGTCGTAGCTCCTGGCAAACGACGGCAGCCGCAGATCCGCGGCGCGGCGGTGGCCGATCGCGTACTGCAGACCGGGGAGCTTGGACATGGACGGCGAGGTCACGGGCGCTGCGCCCGTGCTGCCCGTCATCACCGGTGACGCCAGCGCCATATCCGAGATCGACGAGGCGGAAGACGAGGAGGACGCTTCGGGGGAGGTGACTGCGCTCGGGAACGACGAGCTACGCGGCGTCATGGAGGCTCCGCTCACGTCCGCCATGGACGCCGAGGACGGGGGAATGCTTCGAGACAGAGAGAGCGAGAAAACCAGACGACGAACGCACGCGAGTGTCGCTGTCGTGCGTGGGTTGAGAGACGACGGAAGAACCCAGAGTCCGCTCAATGGGAGGCAGAGAGGAGATGAAGGCGGGCAGGCAGGGCGCTCTCTCTCTCAAGAGGAAGGAGACGGGGGAACGCGCGTTCTCTCGCGGGTCACGGGCCGTCAAGAGCTCTCTTGCTTGTTGCGCTTTTGATTTGCGAGCTTTGGTGGCTGGCGATGGGACGCGACGTCAGCTTTGCAGCGACAGGGCGACCACCCGGTTCTAATTGGCCAGAAAGCGGAAGAAAGAAGGAAATCCGCGCTGATGCGAATCAAGTGGCAAGCCGACAGAGTCACTGGCTTCTCGCTTCTCTGAACCGATGATGATGGCAGAAGCTTCCTTCTTCCAGCTTGCGCAGCTTGATGCAAATCGAAGACTAGCTTCGTGTCGTGTCGTGGGTCAAAAGGTTGGCAGCCGAAAGAGCGAGAGAGGCCTTTCAGTTGAGAGGAAAGGGAGGCTGGAAGAGCGCCAAGAGAGCAAGAGCAAGCAGGCAAGGAAGGGGGGAATTAGATGGAGAGGCGTCCGTCCGTTCGCTGGTGCCGCATGAAGAGGCCCCTTGAGCTTCATCTTGCCGCCTCTTCGTGAACGGCGACGTCATTGCTTTCGCGAAACGGATCGCGCAGGCGGAAGCTTTCGGTTAGCTTACGTCCACCCGCCGTCGGTGCATAAGATCCGCGCCATCCATAAGCAACAGCCAAAGGTGTTCCGTACCGTATCTTTGTGGGTGCAAGTTTTTTTCATAAAGATGTAATTTACACGAAATATTTCGTTCGCTGCAAAGAAAGTAGCCCTACCCCAGGCGCATCTGAATCCTTTGGTTTGATAACCATCAAGATCGCAACTCAAATGAATAACGGCCGCCTACCGGCGGTCGCTCCTTGAAGGATCGCTCTGAGCGGCTCTGGGTGATGGATGCTCCGAGAAGAACGGGAAACGATGAAGAGCGGGCGGGGGTTTCGCTCCCTCGCTCCACTTTGAAAGGGATGCCAGTGGGTTTTATTTAAATGCTTTTCAAACCGTATGCGACGCTTTGCGACAAGCGCCGCTTTGCGAGACAAAGACTGAGAAAACCATCATGCGGCCTTCCCCATCACCTTGCTCTGCGTCTTCCATCCTTCCTCCCAATGCGACTGCTTGCCGCTGTCGTCCACCCCACGATTACGATTCCTCACTATGACTAAGACTGGTCCATGGCCATGTCCTTGTCCTTGTCCAGCAGATGCGTGCCGAGCCACTTGGCCACGCCGTCGCTGTCCAGCAGAATGGACTCCACATTGGCGCCGTCCTTGGCAGGCTGCGCCATGAGCGATAGGTACTTCTTGGCCATGAACACGGCCATATCGACCGACAGATTCAGATGCGAGTCCACCAGAAACTGCGTGATCCACGGCGGCAGCTTGGTGCGCTTGTCCAGACGGTTGTAGCGCGAATCCGCAAACAGGATGAGTCCGTAGTCGGTCTTGCTGCGCAGCACTCGTCCAGCGCACTGCGCGGCCTGACGCAGCGCATCAAAGGTCAAAAAGTCGCTCTCGCGGATCTGGTGCGTGTAGCGCAAGTACTCGAGCCGCGCACGCAGCGTGTGCGACAGCGTGTACTGGAACGGGATGCCAAAGAGCACGACGCAGCGGCCGTAGTGGCGGTCGAAATCGATGCCCTCGGCCACTTTGCCTCGCGCGACCGAGAGAAAGATCGCGCCGCGGCCGCAATCGCAGGCCTTCTTGTAGTTGTCCAGCGCCAGCGTCGTCTCCACAATGTCCTTGGTCTCAATAAATAACAGCTTGCTCTGCATCACGCGCTTGAGCACGCCGAGCGAGTCCCACTGGCCAATGATCTTCTCCATGTACAGATAGGACGGGAAGAAGCACACCATGCCGTCCGGCGTGCAGGCCGCCAGCTCCAGCAGCAGCGTACCGTAGTTGCGCACCACCGACAGATCGTCGCGCAGATCGAACTTGGTGCTCACGGGCATTTGGTCGCTGCCGCGTGTGATCACCATGGGGCAAATGCACGACCGGTACACGGACATGGGCAGCGATTCACGCACCACGGGGTTGAAATTCAGCAGACGCGGGTACAGATCGATGGGCGATAGTGTACCGGACGTGATGATCACGGTCGAGAACCGCTCGAACACCGGCCGGATCGCCAGAGAGGCGTCCAGACACGCGAGCTTGAGCACAGGGTCATGCGCGCCTGACGTGCCGTCGAACGGCTCGATGATGAGCATGAACCCCTCGGCGTAGGTCGCCACGAGCGTGGCAAAGTCCGCCACGGCCGTGAGCGAATTATACTCTTCGAGGTTCGTGATCTCGAGCGTCCGGATGAGCGAGTTGAGACGCGTGTAGCAGAACTTCATGGGCTTGATTTCCATGGAGATGGCCTGGTTCAGATGGTACAGGAACGCCTGTGGGGTCTCGGCCTCCACCTGCCGCACACGGATCCGCGTGCGGAGGTACTCGATCAGGCGCCGCATGAACGCGATGAAGTGCTCGGCGCGACGGATGTTGCCCGGAATGGCTTCCTCCAGCACGTCTTCCGGCAGCACAGGGTTAGCCAGCAGCGTGTCGTTGGTCGTGTCGATGCGTTGGCCCGTGGTTGGGTTGCTGTAGTCCGGCGCCACGACCGAGTGGCTCGAGCGAAGGCCTTCGACCAGACGCCGGTACTCGTCATCCAGACGCGCCTTGTCCGCCTGCTTCATGCGGTTCACCTGCGTGGAGATGGACGTGAGATTGCGCGAGGCGCGATCCAGCGACCGCCGATCCAGCTCCACACTCAGCGCTTCGATGCAGACGTTGTCGATGTTATGGGCTTCGTCAAAGACCACGATGCACTCCTTCTCGAAGGCGCGCGAGACCATGGCGCTGACCTTCGGGTCCAGCATGTACTGGTAGTTGTACACCACGACGTCGGCAAACGTGACCACGTAGCGCGTGAGGAAGTAGGGACACCATCCCTTCTGCGCGCCCAGAGCCTTGAGATCTTCGACCGAGTAGATGCCTGGCTCCAGCATGGTGGCGTCGCTCTTGCGGGCGTCGTAGTTCTCGTAGAACGAGCAGAGTTCCACGTCGGCCACGTTGTTGTTCTCACTCTGCGCAGCTTCGCCATGCTGCTGCTGCTTGCCGCCTCGTGCGCGCACCCAGGAAGCTGTCATCTTGCGGCATTGCGCGTCCACGGCCTCACCGTCGGCATGCGCCATCACGCGCGGATGCACGCACATATTGCGACGCGAACTGAGACAGACGGCCGTGAGATTGGAGCCCGGCGCGTCCTCGCCCAGGTACTTCTTGCGGTACTCCATCAGGCGCTTGAGCTCCTCCACGCACTTGGCCATCTCGGGCACCGTGCGCGTGCAGTAGACGAGCTTGCCGGCCGTCGGGTGCGCGTGCTTGTACGCGATCACGAGCGAGAGCAGCGACACGGTCTTGCCCGTTCCCGTGGGCATCTCCAGCATGCAGTGTCCGTTGGAGTCCAGCGCGCGCTTGAGCTCGCGCATGTACTGCAGCTGCTCCGCGTACATGCGATCGTACGGGAACAGCACCTCGAGCCCATCGATGTCCACGCGCATGATCGCTATCTAAGCCAAACCGTCGGTGGTGGCCGCTAGCGTACCGTAACTGAATGCGTTAAGTACGTTCGATTACGCATGATGAAATTAGGATAGTAAGTGTGGGTGGAAATCCTAATTTAGTGTGGCATTCTGGTGTGACGAATGCTCTGTCTGATGTGCTTAGGAGCTCTTCGTATGGGAATGACACAGACGCGGAGCCGAAGGAATCTGGACGCCTCGCTGCACGTGACCGAAGCACACGCGATGGAAGAGCAGCAGGAGCCAGAGCCTGGTGACGTGGACGCGTCTGCGCGTGTGAAGAAGCACTCGGGACCGCGGAAGCGAAGACCGAAGAAGAAAAACGCGCCAGGGGATGATCCTGTTCCGGCGGAGGAGAGTCTGCCTGCGTCTCCGCCTCCGCTGATCGTGGACGCTTCGTCAAAGGTAATGAGCGAGCTGCTGGCCCGCTCAGCTGCTTCTACTGCTGCTTTGAACGATGCAAATGGCGTGGAGCCGCTGGCAACGGACCGAGCGTATTGGACGCAGTGGGTCATCGAGGCCGCGGAGAAGGAGCGTGCACGCCGGCTGAATGTGCTTCGCCAGCTGCAGGAGGAGGAGGAGAAGGAGATCCTGCAGCGCCGGTCCTGGGCGATCGCGATGATCGAGAAGGAGCAGCAGGAGCGCATGCGCGAGCTGTTTCTGGACAACATGAAGAACACGCAATGGTTCCAGAGCACGATCTCGCGCTTCGCCAACGACTACGAGGTCGTGTGTCCCAATAGTTGGTTCGGCTGCACCTTTAGCTGCATGCTCAAGGACCTAGAGTCGCACGTCGAGTCCTGCCGCTATCGCCAGGTCCCCGATACGCTGGAACATGCGCGAGAAGACGCGCTGTTTGTGGACTTTTACGACTACGACGTGGTCTGTCCGAATGCCGTAATGGGCTGCAAGGAGATCTGTTCGCGGGAGAACCTAGCGGAGCATCTCGCGCATTGTCCCGCTCGCGGTATCTCCCGAGAGAAAGAGATGGAAGAGCGCATGGAAGACCGCCGCAATGTGCTGCTGGCAACAGAGCAGGAACGAGTGCGTCGAATGGACGAGCAGCGAGAGGACGCAGCAGACGGCGACCGCCGATTCTCATTTGGTCATTTGCAGCGATTGTATGAGGAGCAGACAACGATGCTGCAGGCTGTGCTGCATGACGAAATTCTGGCGTTTGCTCTTCTGCAGCAGCAGGACGCACAACGCCGAGCGCCATGGATCGAACAGGCGATCGCCAAGGTGAAGCATGTGATCCAGCAGCTCTGGGGAAATCTCGCCCAGATCGAAGGCTACGGATCGTATATGACCAAGCTCTACAGCAGCAATAGCGACGTGGACCTCGTGGTCTTTGGTGTGACCGAGCAGTTCAAGCTCAGTTGTCAGCAGTGCGTCTTTGCGCTGGCTGCTCATTTCGCAGCCCACGCACCAGGCGAGTTTATGGATATCAGCGCGATCACGCGTGCCTCGGTGCCTCTCGTGAAGGTGCAGGTCGTGGTGTCGATTCAAGACGACAGTGACAACCTGCAACGCGTGCAAATCCCGTTCGACATCACGTTTGACGACCCATTAGGCTTGAGCCACAATGGCATTGCAAGCGTATCGCTCGTCCAGGCGTTGAATGACCAGTTTTACGGTCTACGAGAGCTGACGCTCGTGCTCAAGCATTTCCTGGTCCAGCGTGGGCTGAATGATCCGTACATTGGAGGTTTGTCTTCCTATGGTCTGTTTCTCATGATCGCCTATATCCTCATCGAGCAAGGCGCGTTCATGCCGTCTGAGTTGGACTCCGACGACGAGGAGTCCAAGATCATGGCAGCGATCAGTCCTCAGCAGACAATACACAGTGCTCAAGATTCAAAAGAACAGGACGCAGCATCACAAACGCCAGTTTCGAACGCTCGATGCGAGGCTCAGCGGCAAAAGGGCGCAAGCATAGCCGAAGTCATTATCAGCCAGGCTCGCTCCAGGATGCAGGAACTATCAAGCCAGGACCCTGAAGTCCGCACTCGAGAGAAACAGACACGAGCAGCCGTTCTGCCACCATTTCTGCGCATGCATGAGCAAGATCACGAGATGAAACCGTTTCTGTTGGGCAAGCGCTTGATGGACTTCCTGCAATTTTATGGCAACAACTTCCGTCAGCAGGTCGATAAGATCTCGCTCTTCATGCTGGAAGTCGTGGAGATGCTGGACGCACCGCGAGACGTAGGCTTTAGGTCCCCGCAGATCTCGTCCTTGGTGCCTCCTGCCTCTCCAAACGCTGACCACCCGTCCATCGTCTCGCTGTCTCCACCGCACAGTGCTCATTCGACTACATCCTTGACCTCGTCTCCGCCTACGTCGCATGATGGAGCGCTGGTGATTCTGGACCCACTGCAAGAAGAGAACAACGTGGGCAAGACTTGCTACCGTGTGAGCCAGGTCTTTCGGGAGTTTTCCGACTTTCTCAGCTTCCTCACTGCGCTGATCGTGCGAGGCAGCGTCATGACCACAGCCACGCCCGCGAAGAAGTCACAGCCGCTTAGTAGCGGAGCTGGTTCAGCTTCAGATGCGCCGGACAGCAATGGGAACGAAGGACTGAAGGATGGATCCTCGTTATCCTCTCCGTCCTGTCGGATTCTAATGTCAGCCTTTGATATGAAGCGGCGTGAGCCTCGATCAAGTCTGGATCTCTCGTCATGACAAGATTCAACAGGAACGAACAAGGGAAGAAGACTGTGTGGATGGATTGGTGTATTGGCCACTAAGGGCGAAAGGCAGCTTAGAGCCAAAAAAGCTCTCCTGGTGGCCATTTGCTTATTCCAGGCTGGCCTTCCAGCGCATGGTCTCGCCGGCCTTGAGCGGCACGAGCGAGCTCTGGTCGAAGGGGTAGCTCGCAGGCACAATCCATTCTTCGGCTCGGAGGACCGTCTTGCCCGCGTTGCGCGGCAGGCCGTAGAAGTCAGCACCGTGGTGGCAGGCAAACGCCTCGAGCAGCTCCAGCTTGCCGATGGATTCAAAGGCCTCAGCGTACAATTCCAGCGCCGCGTGGGCCGAGTAGATGCCGGCGCAGCCGCAGGACGATTCCTTGCGCGACGCAACGTGCGGGGCGCTGTCAGTTCCAAGGAAGTACTTGGGGCTGCCACTGGCCACGGCCTGGAGCAGTGCCTGGCGATGGGTCTCGCGCTTGAGCACCGGCAGGCAGTACTTGTGCGGACGCAGACCGCCCTGGAAGATCGCTGTAGTAGCATGTGAGTGAGTGGTTAGAATAAGGTAATGAGTGTCAATGCAATGGATATAATAGCGTTGAGTGCTCACCGTTGCGGTTGTAAAGCAGATGCTGGGGCGTGATGGTCGCTGCCACATTGGCAGGCGCTTCTGTGACGAACTTGGCGGCGTCGGCCGTCGTGATGTGCTCCATCACGACCTTGAGCTGCGGGAAGCGAGCGACCAGCGGCTTGAGCACCTGCTCGATGAAGCAAGCCTCGCGGTCGAAGATGTCCACGCTCTGGTCAGTCACCTCGCCGTGCACGAGCAGCGGCATGCCCACAGTGCTCATGGCCTCGAGCGCCGGGTAGATGTTCTCCATGTTGGTCACACCGGCGTCCGAGTTGGTCGTGGCGCCGGCCGGGTAGAGCTTGACGGCCACGATCTTGCCCGTGGCAGCGGCGCGCTGGATCTCCTCGGCGGTCGTGTGGTCCGTCATGTAGAGCGTCATGAGCGGCTGGAAGCTGGCCGTCTTGTCCTGTGGCACGTGCGCCAGAATGCGCTCGCGGTAGGCCAGTGCCTGCTCCGTGGTCGTGACCGGCGGCACGAGGTTGGGCATCACGACGCAGCGCGCAATGTTCTGCGCCACATGCGCGACCGTGAGCTTGAGCGCGTCGCCATCGCGCAGATGGTGGTGCAGGTCGTCGGCGCGAGAGCCCCACTGCAGCGCCGAGACGGAGGAAGAGGTCGACGACGCCATGATGAGCTGCTGGGCGGCGGTTAATGGACGTGGATGAGACAGCGCCACACGCTTTGGTGCGAGCCGAGCCACACCAGCGACCCACATCGAACTCTGAGTCACTGTGTAGGTTCCAAGGGATAAAGCAAAGTGGGCTGACAAGCACAAGGAGTAAAATCGATAAAGTATATGTGAAGGTGGAACGCGCTAGAGCAAACTAACCAAAGATTTGTGGCATTAATCGAGCATTGTCAAGCAAGCGTCCTAATGGGAGACGCTTAGTTGTCGAGCACAAGGCCTTCGTACTTGGTCTGGAACCACTTGACGGCATCCTCCTTGTGCATGCGGTGCGAGGCACCGACGCGCGACTGCTGCATCTTGCGGCGGGCGACACGGGCACCCGGGCGGTTCAGCACGACGAAGAAGTCCATACCGTAAATGCCCGTGGAAGGGTCGTACTTGATACCCAGATCAATGTGCTCCTGGATACCGAAGCCGAAGTTGCCGGTGTCCGAGAAGTTCTTCTTCTTGAGTTCGTACTCCTTGACCTTGAGGCCACGGTCGAGGATCTCGAGAGCGAGCTCACCACGGATGGTCACGTGGCACGAGATCTTTTCGTTACGACGGATACCGAAGGTACGCACGGTGTAGCGAGCTAAGAGGACAAGACAAGAGCGCATGTTAGTGATCAGGCTCTTCAGGAGATCCAATGGGAGATGATCGATTGATCCAAGCCAAATTGGAGCAGGCACTGCCCAAAGGCAGCGCCATGTCCATCCACACACGCATCAATCGCTAGCGCAAGCTTTGATTGCTACACCAAAAGGTCGGTTCACACACCTTCGATCCCAAAGAGGATGGAATGAATGAGGAATGACCCAATGGACTGCAAGCAGTCGTACTCACAAACACACGCGATCGGGGATGAACTGCACGCCCGCAGGCGCACAGCACCCGGAAAGGTGGTCTCAATTTAAGCGCACCCACTGTTCCCCGCCGCTCCATTGCTGGATTCGGCGTTGTTTGGTGGTGGTGGTGGCCCGGGTAACTAGCCCGTTAAGGCATTTTCGTTGTGCTTTGCAGAGAAAGCTTACCCTTCGAGTACACTGGCTTCTGTCCCGTGAGTTGTTCCAGCACACGGGCGGCACGGGTGAGCTTATCACCCGATTCACCGACACAGCAGTTGATCACCAGCTTGTCGACCTGGATGTCGCGCATCACGTTGTTGCTCTTGTCACCAGCCTGCATCAGATCCACAGATCAGTATTTCTGCTTTCCAACCGTGTAACATGCAACGGCAGACGCCTATAGGCGGCCGCATGAAGCCCGGAGCCGTGACGCACCATCTTGTCTGTCTTTGGAGAGTTTGGAGAAGTAACTGCGCCCTGGTGTCGGAGCGCTCCATGCCCTCCCAAGACCAATCAATCGGATGGTCCGAATGTCCCGAATTAGAGCTCCCTCTGCCCCCAGCCCTATCATGACCTAGGCACGAAATATGGTCAGCCAGCCTCCCTACAATATATTGTACGTATTTTAGAAATAGCATATCTAGATTTTGTCGATTACCTTTTATGTATGTTTTCTAAATGGGATATTTGACCAAGAGTGAGTATATATTCAAAGAAAAGTGACAAAATAAGGGTACAAGAGGCAAAACGTCGTCAAACGGAAGATTAAACATAACGGTTAAGGATATCAGCAGGCGATCCGAAGCGGCAGAGCAACATCAGCCATGGAGGGACGTGGAGGCCGAGTGCGCATGGAGTTCGATCCGCTGGCGTTCCTAGAGGCCGAGTACGCGGCTGTGCTCGCGCAGACGCGTCCCAAGTCTCCAGCTGCTGAAGACGAGCGATGTGAGAGTGACAACAACGCCCAAAATGACCACAAATCCGCTGCAAACGACGACGACGATGACGATGACGATGACGACGATGCAAGCGACTCGGGAGCGCCCGATGAGTGTTACGCGTTACTGCCGTCGTCTCCGCATGCAAGCGACGACGAAGAGGAGGAAGACACAGCGCTGGACCACCACGATAAGACCGAATTGCTTGAAGACGATGCGGCAGCAGCGTCGGCTCCGGCAGCAGTAATGGACGCGGCCAAGCGAGAGACCATCATGCAGAGCATGCGCCAGTTCTCGCTGCCGCCGCCGTCCTGGGCCAAGAAGGCGAATCTCTCGGATGACGAGCTCGTGGACCTCGTGCAGAAGCAACTGGGGACAGCAGTCAAGCAGCAGAGAGCCGCCTAACCATATAATTCACATGTATATACTCGAAATCGCGTCAAGAAACTCAGCCACCAATATTCAGGTCAATACCAGCTCCATCCCAGCGGCTGAAGTGGGACCGAATCGTGATGACACCAGCACTGGTACCACCACTGGAGCTGCTCCGGCAACTTTTCCCAGCGCTGCTCCGACACCGGCAACAACCAACTTTACGGTGTTTGTTCACAGCCATTTATGAAACACCGGCACCGCCCCAACCTGTTCCCACGTTTTGAATACTCCCGTAAGAACGAGCAGGAAGATCTCTTCCGTGCCGCCAGGATCCACATGAAGTTGCACCGCACGGCGATTTCAGTGAACCGCTCGGTGTCCCGCCCGGTGCCGGTGGTGCAGGTTGTGGTGTATTGCTTCTGGCATTCGTAGCAGATCAAGCGGCAGTTCCGGAAGCTGGCGCTTAAACTACATCCAGACAAAAACATTTGCTCTGCCTCGACCAACGCTGCACACTCCACAACGCTGAGGAGCTCAGCACCAGGACACCGACTCCAATGGCCAGACTAGCACTCTAGACCACGTTTGTGAGTTTCTCTCGAGTGATCCCAGCTCGGTGCAGAGCAAAAGTAGGAACTTTTGCTCGGTGCAGAGCAAAAGTAGGAACTTTTGCTCTGCACCGAGCTGGGATCACTCGAGAGAAACTCACAAACGTGGTCTAGAGTGCTAGTCTGTCCCTGTGGAACAATGCTCTGTAATTAGAAGAACCTGTCGGTTGTTTCGCGACGCTTTGCCTTCTCCATTCCCATTTCCTCCTCCCCAGCAGTCGCAATGGACGTGAACCGCATTTTCAGCGCCGAGCAGATCGCGGTGCCGCCGGAGCTGCCGCATGTGCTCAAGGACTGGACCAAGGCCGTGATCCGCGAGAACCCGGACGACCTGCTGGTCTTCTCGCTGCAGTATTTCCAGAGCAAGACCCAGTTGGCGTCGCAGCGCAAGGCCACCGAGACGCAGATCCGCCGCATCCGCCAGGGCTTCGAGTCCTACGACGTGGACGGCAACGGCCGCATGGTGGCCAAGGAGCTCGGGCGGTTCCTGGTCGAAGACCTCGGTCTGCCGCTGAGCGAGAGCGAAGTGGAGGACCTGATGCTGGACCTGGACGGCGACAACACGGGCTTCATTGAGCTGACCGACCTCATCCAGTGGTACACGCAGCAGATGCAGAGCCAGCCCCAGCTACGATAGGAGCATTAGAGACAACAGACACACGCTTCTCTCCATCAAAGTCGTCTTGGATATTTGTTTGCTTCACCTGTTTAGAGCCATGATTGGACCGTCCTATTCTGACACCGGGGGCGGTACCGCGTCCGAGATGGAGGCGGCGGCCGCGGAGCTCGAGTCGTTCTGCCAGATGCGGATCGTGCCGTCTTCCGAGCCCGTGGCGAAGCTCTCGCCGTTGGGCGCGAACCGGAGACACCGCACGGGGCCGTGGTGGCCCTTGTGGCACTCGAGCATGGCGCCCGTCTCGAAGTCGAACACGCGCACCCACGTGTCCGAGCCGCCGGCGATGAATCGATCCTGCGTCGGATGCAGCGACGCACCGCCTTCCTCCGCGAACGAGATCGGCATGTCGAAGGCGCGCAGCAGTGCAAAGCTGTTCACGGCGTCGTAGAAATACACCTACAACATCAGCAAGCCACGTCATTATGAGCTCTTGGAGCCACCGGCCAATGGATGCAAGGCTGCCTACCTTTTTGCCTGCTGCGACAGTCAGCACCGTGCCGTTGCGCGAGACCTCCATGTCCATGATGCCGCCGGCGTCGACCTTGAATTCCTGCAGCTTGGCGCCGTCGTCGAGGTTCCAGACGCTGATGGTGCCGTCGATCTCGCCCGTGGCCGCGACCTTGTCGCTGAGCACCACGACCTTGCGGATTTGCTCCTTTGTCTGCATCTGCGTGATGGCGGGCGTTGGCGGCACGAGGATGCCCGTGCGGCCCTCGGCCTTGAAGTTCTTGAGCTGCTCCTTGATGCCCACGAGGTCGAACACGCGCAGCAGCTTCTCGTGGCCGGCCGTGAGCAGCCAGCGCGAGCCGCTGCCGTTGACCTCGTCCAGTCCGCCAGCAAACGCCACGCTCTTGACCACGTGCTTGTGGTCAAACGTCGTGATGGGCTCGCCTGTGACTGCGTCCCAGAGCTTGACCGAGAAGTCGGCCGAGCCTGTGGCCGCGAACTGCGCGCCGTGGTCGATCGTGGCGCCCCAGACTGCGCCCTTGTGACCCTCGAACGTACCGATCCAGTCGCCCGTGTCCCCGCGCCGCAGCATCGGCATCTTGTCGTGGCAGGCCGAGATCAGAAAGCAGCCGTCGGGCGTGGCCGGGCTGTACTGCACTTCGGCCAGCGGTCGCGAGTGGCCGGGGCACACGATGGGGATCTGGCGCAGCCCGGAGGCCCGAGAGGATGGCGACAGCGGCAGCTCGGCGCTCATGGGGCACTAATTGGGGTGGAGAGCTCGGTGGATGGACCGACCGAAGGAACGAGGAGCTCCTCGTGGGGGCGGAAATGAATGTCACCCCCCCCTTCCGCGGCGCCATAAGGTTTCAACTCCCCCGCTCGAGTGACCGACATGGATCGCTTTTCTGTGGTGACAGATAAAGGTGAGGTTGGTAAGTTCAATTAGCAAAAGAAGGTTGTATGAGAGATCCATCTTGTGAGAATGCATATTTGATGGGACACGGATGGTGAAAAATACGATGTGACAGGTTATTGCGTTTTTTGGGGGGTTGGATGGAAAAATCCAATTCGACAATGCTGATTTGTCGTTTGGGTTTTTCCGGAAGATTCCTGTTGCTGGGACACGGGAATGCGATGCGTGCCACTTTCACACACACCAACGCCAGATGGTGTCCCATTTCATCCGATCGTAATCAGGCTCCCTAAAACCCACACTTTCCATCCCAAAAACCCTTCATTCGCGTGCAATGATCCACCTCCAGCTTCTAAAACCCCACGCCCCGTCCAGTCTCTTCTCCCACTGTGTTCCATCATGGAGGGGGATGGGCGAGGGAGCGGCCATGACCACACACCAACCCATCGGACGCCGATCCAAGAGCTCTTCGCTCTTCAGCTCTTCATTCCTGAGCTTGCTTCGTCAGCCTCAAGCCTCTTCTCTCTCTCTCCCTCCTCCCTCTCTCACGTATCAGAAGATGCAGGTGGCCACGTGCTCCGCGCCGACCAACATCGCGACCATCAAGTACTGGGGCAAGGACTCGGAGGCGCTCAACACGCCGCTCAACTCGTCCGTGAGCGTGACGCTGCACCAGGACCAGCTCTGCGCCAAGACCACGATCGCCAGCAAGCCCTCGTTCACGCAGACGCGTCTGTGGCTCAATGGCCAGGAGCAGCCAATCAACAAGCGCGTCGCGACCGTGATCCGCGAGATGAAGGACCTCGCGCCCGACGCCTCGTGGAAGCACAAGCACCTGCACATTGTCTCGGAGAACTCGTTCCCGACCGCGGCCGGTCTGGCCTCGTCGGCCGCCGGCTACGCCTGCCTCGTGGCTACGCTGGCCGAGCTCTTCGGCATCCAGGACAAGTTCTCGGGTCAGCTCTCGACCGTGGCGCGCCAGGGCTCCGGCAGCGCCTGCCGCTCGCTCGACGGCGGCTTCGTGCGCTGGGAGAAGGGCGTGCAGCGCGACGGCTCGGACAGCCGCGCTATCCAGATCGCCGACGAGCACCACTGGCCCAAGCTGTGCGCCGTCGTGTGCGTCGTGAACGACAAGGAGAAGGACACGAGCTCGACGAACGGCATGCGCGACAGCAAGGACACGAGCGTGCTGCTCAAGTACCGCGCGCAGCACGTGGTGCAGGACCGCCTGGACAAGATCGAGGCCGCGTACAAGGCGCGCGACTTCCCGACCTTCGGCAAGATCACGATGCAGGACAGCAACCAGTTCCACGCCACGTGCCTCGACACGTACCCGCCGATCTTCTACATGAACGAGGTCTCGCGCAAGATCATCCACCTCATCCACCAGTACAACACGCAGAAGGGCGAGATCACGGCCGCGTACACGTTCGACGCCGGCCCGAACGCCGTCATCTTCCTCGAGGAGCAGCACGTGCAGGAGGTCGTGTCCATGCTGCTGCGCGCGTTCCCCACCACGGCGTCGCCCATGACCATGAAGTCCTCGCTGCCGATCACGCACAGCACGCATCTGGCCGCCGACGTGGCCGACTCGATCCGCTGGCCGGCCCCCACGCACGACGGCGTCAAGATGCTGTACGTCTCGCGCGTGGGCGACGGCACGCGCGTGCTGGCCAAGAAGGACGCGCTCGTGGACCTGGTCACGGGCGAGCCGCTGCGTCTCGCGCCGGCCAAGAGCTCCAGCGCCAGCGTCTCGGATACCTTCTCGCGATCCAACGCCTGGCTGAGCGTACTGGCGGCCACGGCCGCCGTCGCGGCGCTCGTGGCGGTGCGTCGCTAGAGCCACGACTTCCTTTACATGAAAACTCAAGTCATACAGATAATAGATTCCAACCAATACACGTGCATTACTATAAATGATCTGCTGCTTAGTTGCGCATGCACGAGGTCCACGAGCTCCTCGTCCGAGAGGTTCGCCTTCTTGGCCAAGGACGACGTGCTCTCCATGATTACTGCTGAAGGCGCCGCCGCATCGTCTTCAAGCAATACGGTCTCGTCGTGGTGGTCCAGCGCAATGCGGAGACGACGGCAGTAACGCGTAATCGTTCGCATCGTCGTCATCGTCATCGTCGCCGTTCACAGCGGATTTGCAGCCGCATGTCTTCGCTGTCGACCGCCACATCCTTGGTGCCACAAGCTGAAAGTGCATACTGATCAAATCTCCTTCATCCAGTTACAGACCGTTCTTCCACAGGTTCCTACTGTTGCTCTGCACCGAGCTGGGATCGCCCGAGAGGAACTTGTACGAGTGCGTGACTGCCACAAACGCATCCACTCGGTCGTCCAGAGTGCTGCTATGGTTGTTGGAGCCGGAGTCCTGGTGCTGGGCTCCTCCATTTCCCAGCGTTGTGGAGTGCGCAGCATCGGTCGAGGCGGAGGACTGGTCGCAAAGACTCTTGTCCGGATGCAGTTTGAGCGCCAGCTTCCGGTACTGCCGCTTGATCTGCTGCGTCGTGGCGTCTCGTGGCACACCCAGCACGCCGTAAAAGTCGCGGCGCTCCCACATGATGCGAATGCGTTCAGGCTGCCAGAGCAGATCGCCATCAAGAAAGCCGCCACCGCCAGCACCACCGGCACCGGGCGCGACTCCGAGCGGTCCACCGTGAACCTTGGAAAACGCGGTGCGGTGCAATTTCATGCGGATCCTGGCGGCACGGAAGAGATCTTCCTGCTCGTTCTTGCCCGAGGACTCAAAGCGTGGGAACGCGGAGGAATTGAAGGATGGCACAGGTTGGGGCGGTGCCGGTGTTTCATCACTGGCTGAGCGAACGAACGCCGTAAAGTTGGTCGTTGTCGGTGTCGGAGCAGCTGGTGGAGCGGTGGGAATAGTCGCCGGAACAGCTCCAGTAGTGGTGGTACCGGTGCCAGCACCGGTGCTGGTGTCATCACTAGCTACCGATTCGGAGGTTGGTGGGCTTACAGCAGCAGCAGCAGTTGCGACTGAGCTCTCTCCAGTGACCGATCCCTCGTCTGCACTTCCACCAGAAGATCCACCAGCGGCACTCGGACCCGTTCCAGGCGCTGGGGTAGAGTTTGCTGGCGTGGGATTGACCTGAATATTGGTGGCTGAGTTTCTCCGCTGAGACGCGATTGGATTTGCCTTGAATCTCCGCTCTTTGCGTGCGTGTACACTTCCGACTCCATTCGTGGGGAATAGAAATCCTGCGCTGGCTCCGGTGCTCGCCGCCGTTGAGTTCGTACGCTGACACAAACAATGAGAACTGCAATGGCCACAAGCCACACAGGCTCGCATCATACCACAACGAATGCGACTACGATCATGACCTGACATGCTCGATCCAGCCTTCGACCTTCGCGCGGAGCTTCTTCCAGCCCACTGACACCCTTCGCTTGTTTCCACACGCAGCACCAGCATGCTTAAGGTCTGTTGCACTGCCGAAAGACGAGTGGAGCAGCACATGCGGCAGCCGCAGCTCACGCAGATACAATGAAGACAGCACGCCGAGCAACCTGTGCACCGACGGCGAAGGTCCCGGCATCCTGAGCAGCCTAGATGACGTGGAGCGGTACTGGGGATTGAGCTTAACGCATTGTTTGCTCGCGTCACCCGTGAGCGTAACGATGGCCAAGATGCAGAAGCAGCACCAGCTGATTGGGTCGATAATCGACAAGCATTCACGCGCGACGGAGATACTGGGAGTTCTGCGGATGCCATGGTAGATTCACTTTCTTCACTATTCACCGGTGCCGAAGTCCCTTTCGCGCCTTTCTTGACCGTCGACTCACTCACGTTCGCAACTTTCGCGCCTTTCGCGACTTTCGCAGTGGCATCTTCGCTCAGTTTCCTAGTCGTCGTTCCTTTGCCGAGTGCAAGTTGCTGCTCTTTTCGGTTGGCAGGTGCAGCTTCACTGGCAGAGGATGCTGAATCTTTTCTCACAGGTTCGTGCTTATTCGGCTCGCCAACGTATTTGTTCAGCACTCGCACACACGAATCGGCCAGCGCATTGCATTCATCTATCAGCAACTGCTTGCCCTGTTCGTCCTCACCTTTGTTCTCGTTCTGCTGCAATTGAGTCGCGCACTGCCGAATTTCATGTCGTAGCTTTTTCATGGCCACGATATCAGGCAAATCGTCGGCCTCGTACACTCCAGTCCAGTCTACAGTCATGGGCTCTGCAGAGCCATTCACAGCAGCTTTTTGCACTGCTTCCTTAGCCGCGGTTGCTTCACGATCAGCCTGTTGCTGCTTCTTTTGAATCGCCTCCGTCGTCGTAAGCTTCTCTGGATGACTCGTATAGTACATAGCCCACTGATGGCGGATCAGCTTGTGCTCGATAGCGACCTGAACGGACAGTTCTCGCTTCATGGCGTTGGATTGCTCTACATGCGTGCGCCACGGGGCCGACCGACCGAGTTGCTTCATCAACGAGCGCATTTTCGCCAACGATGCCATCATTTCATCACGAGCTGCGTCCACGGCCGAATTCGTCATCCAGTGGCGGTTCACGTCGCGCTCGGTGAACTTATTCTGCACCTCGTCCAACATTTCCGCGGGCGTCACTGCCGTCAACGCATCCCACTCTGGATCACCCTTTTCATTTTCATTCGCACCAGTCACTGTCGACGGATCAACGACAGCATTTGTCTTTGCCTTGCCAGCTTGAGTCATCGCAGTCACAGCAGCGTCTTTGGAGACCACTTCCACATCCAATGGATCAAGATCTTTGTCCTTGGACGAGTACAGCAAACTCTCACGATGCCATACTCGCAATGCGTCCTGCATACAAGTGAACTTGTCGTAGGATCGGTCGCCATCATCACTATCCATGCCGTCGTCATCGTCATCATCCATGAATGGATCTCGCCACGTGCACTTCTTCTCCAAAAACACAGTCGCCCATTTGTGCAACTGAAGACGCGAGTTCTCAGTGAAAACCTTGGCCATGACTGTCTTTAACTCATTCGTCAGTCGCAGTAGCTCATCAGACGAAGACCATCTTGCAGTGGGGTGGTCTTGCAATAACTCACCGAGAGTCAGCATCACACGACCCAGGTGGTTCAAGTGTGTTGAGAGTCGCTCTGTCAGCGCCTGAAGGTAAAGACTTGGAGTGTCTTTCGATGCACGCAACGCCAACACGTCTTGTACGATCTCTTGGGGCAGATCGTCTTCAGATTTCCAGTCCAAGACGTGGTTCACGACTTCAGGACAGTGCGCGATGGTTTCACGAACCAGAGAAATCGGCAACGAGTCAAATAAACTTGACTCAATAGCAGATGATCGGATCGGTCGGAGAATGTACTTGAGCAAATCGGAGGTCAGCGTCTCGTCGGTGAGCAAGGTCTGCTCCTCGGCGGCTGTGTTTACATTGGAATGCTCTGCATGGACGTGGCGACTGAGTAAATGCACCGCCAGCGTAAGTAGGTGGAGATCTATCAGTGGTTCTTGGATGGCGCTCCATTCTTTGGCTGTAGATGAGGTAGTTAACACCGGAGCTTGAGAGATTCCTCGCTTGAGCGACCTAGCTAGTTCACATCCAACCTGAGAGCGCGTCGAAAGGTACCCAGCAAGCAGTCGATAGTCGGGCTCGCCAAGTCTCCATCTCGATTTAGCTGCATCAATGGTGCTCGTAGAATTCGCTGAAAGCGGCTCCAGATAAAAATATTGCCGTTCACCCACCAGCAAATGCAGCAACTTGCAGTCGCTCTCGTCCGAATAGTCTTGGATCAGATTCAAATCTCGCACTAGGCCTGGAACATCGCAACTGGAGCGGAACGAGCCATTCGGAGCAACAGATTCTGCTGCTTTGGCGGTGTGATCTGCAGACGAAGAGTGCTCAGGTGTGGCTTCGTCTTCTGGTTGCGCAAACGCATTCTCTTCAAGCATGATATCGTCTTCATGGGCACCAGTGGCTTCCTGTGTTGTGGCGGCATCCGATGCTGATCCCTGGTCGTTCGTATCTGCAGCGGACGGCTTCCCTAGCGTCGCTGTCTGCTTTCGGAAAGCTTCAACTTTGCGCAAGAGCGCGGCGAATTTGGTGTCGTTCTTCGGACGATCCAGCTTCGTGGGTTTCAGAGCCGTCAGTCGATTAGTGTGCCTGGAAAGCAATGCGCTGCGCATGATCGGTGCAACAATTGGTCGCGGCCGTGCTCCTGCGTGAGGGTCCCAGCAAGCCTCGTGAGCTTTCGTCAGCTGCTCGATCGATCTTCTTGCGCTCTTCTTGGGTTGAGAAGCCATTGCGGAGCATTGCGCTTGAACGACCACGTCCGATACACGCTTCCGATGCTGCAAGACTTGAGCCTTGCGCAGCAAATGCAGATACCTTCTCTTTTCAGCAGCCATCCGGCTCTGGGCACGCGCAGCGTCCACCGCCACTTGACGCGTCCATGCGGCACTGCGCTGCAGTTGTATTCGGAACACGTCGTCATCTACTTGTTGCTGTGAATCGTTTGTTGTTGATATCGCTACGGCCTCGGGCTGCAGTGTCCCGTTGCTCTGGTCCGTTGATCGCGGCTTCTCACGCTTGGAAGTCCTGGAAAGCGCATCGCTCGCATACCCGTCGCTCTCATCCAGGTAACCTGTCAATGACAGTGCATAGAGAAGAGATCAGTGCTCCAGTCTTAATGGAAGTCCTTCAGTCGCAACGTACGCTTTCGAGACCGAGAGGTGCTGCCGCCATCGCTGCTGCTGGCATACGTGTAGCTCTTGGCGCTTGGGCCTGACGTTGGGCCTGACGACTGCTGGCTGGGAGAGTTTCGTATTCGCGCTTGAGCGTGTCTCTCGTCCAGCGATGTTCGCTCGCTGTGGCATTCCTTGCGATGCCGACTGGTGCCATACGCTGCGCGTGGGTCATGCAGCTGGTAGCTCATGGGCTCTGGCTCGTATTGGCTGCTGCTGCTGCTGAGATGACCGCCGGACGGTCCGCTGTAATCGATGTCTCCGTAGGCGCCGGGGCCTCTCCTCCGGAGACTCTGCTCCGTTGTGTCGATGACAGTCTGCAGCAGGCGCACGCCGTGGTCCACGCGCTTGACGGTGTCTGCCGAGATGAGGAAGTTCATGCTGTAGGACGTCTTGCGGCCCGTCTTGACTCTGGAGCTGGACGCGCTGGTTCCTGCTTCGGGCTGGCGGTAGATGATGGTGCACTTGGCCTGGCTCATGATCGCATTGATGCGCGCGCCTCGAGTGCCAATCACATGCGGCGCGACCACGCGCGGCTCCATGGTGGTCGCCATGCTCACAGAGCGCAGCACCTGCGTGCCTGTGGATGCAGCGGAGCTCGAAGCCAGCAGCTCCAACTGGCCCGTTGTCTGTTGCTCGACGCCGGCTAAAGCAGCAGCACTCAAGCTGCTCGCACCGGCGCCAGCGCTATGCACTGCGTCTGACTGCGTCATGGCACTCACAGCAGTGCCATTGGTCGTCGCAGGCGCCTTGCGTGCAGCAGGTCGATGGTTGTTGCTGCGATGGCCACCACCACCGACTGCTGCGCGGCGCGGTGGCGGCGCATCGTCCAGTGCGGCGCGATAACTGGTCGCAACGCCAAGCGCACTGCGTGGTCGTCTGGCAGTCGGAGACACGGTCGTGGCCGCCACCGCAGGCGTCGTGCGCTCGCCGGCCACGCCCAGCGACGCGCCCACAGAGATCACGCCCATCCACTCGGCCTCGTCCTGTGCTTTGCGGGCTTCGGTTGGGGCTACAAACGTAATTATGTGGTTTTCACCTGAGCGTACCGTTCTTTGGCCAGAATTATGTTGCTGCTCGGAGATGTTTACGGTGCGGATGCGCAACGTAGTGGACTCAAATGGAAACACATGGTGCGCATTAGCAACGCAACTGGCAGGAATGCACACAGTAAATGCGAGCAGCTCTCTTGGGCCATGCAGCTCTTCATTAGCGCTCTTCTGTATTCGCCCATGGCCGCAGCCACGGGTCCTTCCTTTATCTCTTTCTGTGTAATGCAAGAGCTGCCGTGTCTCAATCTGCTTACAGATCCAGGAGCAGGCGCTCGGGGCTCTCAATCTTGTCGGCGATGGACTTGAGGCACGTCACGGCTTCTCGGCCGTCGATCAGACGGTGGTCGTACGTGAGCGCCAGGTACATCATGGGGCGGGCCACGACCTGGCCATTGTGCACCACGGGGCGCATCTTGGTGCCGTGCATGCCCAGGATGGCCGACTGCGGCAGGTTGATGATGGGCGTGCCCATGAGCGAGCCGAAGACGCCGCCGTTCGAGATCGTGAAGTTGCCGCCCGTCATCTCTTCCAGCGTGATCTTGCCCGTGCGCGCGCGCTCGGCCAGCTCCGCGAGCTTCTTCTCAATGTCGGCGAAGCTCATGGACTCGGTGTTGCGGATCACGGGGGTCACGAGGCCCTTGGGAGTGGACACGGCCACGCTGATGTCCACGTAGTCGCGGTAGACGATCTCCTGGTGCACGTCGTCGATGGTGGCGCCCACGCCAGGCACCTCGAGGATGGCCGAGGCGCTGGCCTTCATGAAGGCCGACATGAAGCCGAGCTTGACATTGTGCTTGGCCTCGAACGCGTCCTTGTACTGCTTGCGCAGGTTCATGATGTTGGTCATGTCCACTTCCTGGAACGTCGTGAGGCTGGCGCTCGTGTTCTGCGACTCCTTGAGGCGCTCGGCCGTGCGCAGGCGCATGCGGCTCATCTTCTCACGGCGCGACGAGCGCTCGGGCGAGAGCAGGAGCGGGTTGGCGCCCTGGATCTCGGCAGCCGGGGCCTTGAGGGCAGCAGGAGCCGCAGCCTTGGGGGCGGCAGCAGCAGCGGCAGGCGCGACCACGGGGGCAGCGACCTGAGCAGCCGGCTTGGCAGCCGCAGCGGCGGGGGCGCCACCAGGCACGATCTTAAAGAGCGGAGCGCCGATTTCGACCACTTCGTCGACCTTGGCGAGCACTTCCTTGATGACGCCGGAGGTGGGCGAGCGCACGTCGACGCTGACCTTGTCGGTCTCAATGACCACGACCACGTCGTCGGCCGCGACGTAGTCGCCGACGCTCTTGGACCAGTGGACGATCGTGCCTTCCGAAATTGAGTCGCCCATGGACGGCACGTTCACGATCTCAGGCTCGCCAGCAGGAGCCGCAGCCGCAGGTTCCGGGGTCGCCGCGGGGGCAGCAGGCGTCGAAGTGGCGGCCGGAGCAGCAGCAGCGCCGCTGCCTTCGCCCTTCACGAGCTGGAACAGAGGCGCGCCGACGAGCACATTGGCGTCAATACCAGCCAACTGCTGCGCAAGCGTGCCGGCGAACGGGGCGCGGACGTCCACGCTGACCTTGTCGGTTTCCAGCACGACCACGACCTCGTCAGCCTCGACGAAGTCACCGGGGCTCTTGAGCCACTCGACGACCGTGCCTTCCGAGATGGAGTCGCCCATGGACGGCACAGGTACATCCACGGGGGCGGCGCTCGAGAACGCACGCGCCTGAAGCTGGAACGGGCGGGCCGCCAGCGAGGCTACGGCCGTGGCGCCCTGCGAGCCGCAGGCGGCGGCCACAGTCTGCTGCAGCGCGCAGGACGAAGCCGCGAAGGTGTTGCTCGTGGTCGTGGCCACGGCGGCGCGTGCCAAGCGGGCCGATCGGCCCATCACAGCGCGACGCATGCTTGCTCTGATCTCTCGCTCTTCTAAAAGGGGAATCACAACATGCGCTCGTGTGGTTGGAGTCGAATCCGTGTGGCACACACCAATTCTGCCCAGCGCAAACATTTGATTGGAAGGTGTTGGCATTGAAGCTGCATGTCACAGTTCCGAGGGTGTTATATAAGGCGTTAAAAATGCCTTCATAATTCATAAAAGAAGGTAGAATCATTTGAGAGGGATCAAATCCAGGTTGGGTTGAAGCGAAGGGGGAAAAGAAGATTAGTGTGGGTTACACTGAATGGAACAGCCAAACAGAAATGGAAGAACGTGCGGAGCTCGAAGGAAGCAGGGGCCGAAGCGAGTCAGCCCAAGATGAGGGTGAGCCCATGCGGCGTAATGGTCATGCGTATGATTTGTATACTTCATTTGTACTGATAAATATTAATAGCAATTTCACATCAATACCCGTTCATGACTACTACTATTGATCTCTATGATGATGATGCGTTCATGGCGCGATGTGCTGGATGACTTCGGCCATGGTCCAGCGCTTGGCCGGATCGATCTGCAGCAGACCGCTGAGCAGCTCTTTGATGCTGGTCGAGACCATACCGCCCATGCCCCAGGCGTCGATGATCTTAGACACGCCGTGCTGCTTGAGTGCGATGAACGCCTTCTCTTCGACCGAGGCGCTTGGGGTGAGCGGCGATCCAGTGATCATGATGAACAGCATCATCCCCAGCGACCACATGTCGGCGGCAACAGGGTGGTACTCTTCTTCGGCCACGACTTCGGGCGCCATGTAGTATGCCTTGCCCACGCGCTCGTTCGTGATGCGGTCGGCCTCGGTGCTCAGGCCGAAATCGCAGATCTTGGCGCTTCCGTTGTGCAGCAGCACGTTCTCCAATGAAAGGTCGCGATGCGCGATGCCGTTCGAGTGTAAAAACTGCACAGCGTCGGCGACTTGCATGAAATAATGCATGGCTTGCATTTCCGGTAAACGGCTGTCGGGTGATGCCTGAAGCACGTCCAGGAGATCGCCTCCTTCGCAGTACTCCATGACGAGGAACCACGATCCGTTCTCGACAAACTCATGCGGGCAGCTGAGCAGATGTTCGTGTCCGCCAAGCGACTGGATGAGCTTGGTGATGCGGCGCTCGTTCCAGGGATTGTCCATGTGCTGGTTCATGGCGAGCGCCATGCGCGCCGCGTTGATCGAGACTTGCTTGACGGCCACTAACTGGTCGTCGTGGTCCACGTCCTCGCAGAGCCACACGTTGCCGTAGAGCGCGGCGCCGAGCTTTTCCTGCACGCGGAGCTGTCGTCGCAACATGCTGTGGCTTGGGAGGGAGATGGAGGTGAGGAGCTCTTTGAGAATTGCGAAATGGCTCGTGGCCTCGCCAGCGGCCGTTCGTGGAGTGCTTTGCACAGTCCTTCAGGGCTAGGGGAGGCGAGCAGGCACCTGCTCTTTGCCCTTCCCCGGGTCGTGGGTTTTGACCATTATGATAGAATAAAATTTCGCACCTTCGTCATTTGACTTTGAGAATAAGTGGAACGTGGAAACCTATGCGCATGCGTTTATAGAGTGCGGTATGATTGGATAGTGCATTCAACCTGTGCATTTTGAGCATGCGTTACCTCATCGTTGCCTGTTCAAGGTTCCCTCCATGTTCGCGCCGAGGTAGGTATTGGTTCAGGATCCACCCTTTTACATTCGGAGAGCGACCGTTTCAGAGAGTCTTATGGCTGGAACAAAAGGAAGTGGGATCTTTTTTGAGCCTGTCTTATTATAAAAAAACACATAACGGATTTGGAATGAGGGCAAGCATGTCCCAAAAGAAAGAAGAATAACGCAAAGGAAGACAACTGAAACATACTGTAGCGCTTCAAAGGCAAATCGTATCATTCTGCACCACAGAGATTTAACCGCTGGAAGCCATTCACTGCTGTGGCAAGTTAAAGCCACGAGAGCTAATTGAATGGCGTGCTGGTCTTTGAGGGCCCCTGATGCATGTCCCAATCAATACCTACATATATCAACCCTCTCCGCATTCACTTGATGTTCTTTAAAGCAGCTTAAGAATCTGCAGTCGTCACAACAATTTTAACAGTTTCAATGCGATAGTGTGTCATTGATGTGGGCTGTGATTAATTAAATATTATAAGTCCAGCCGTTGGGATCCTTTCTCTCTTTTGCCTAAGTATGTACCGTAACTGAACATTCACCATGCATACTGTAAGGACGCTTGGGATGCGTTGCGAATGACACCAGATTTTTATGGAGCACAGAATGGCACGCGCTTTGGAAATAGTTTTAGGATACCTTACTATCGCACAATTTGTTACGGAGGTGTGTTCGGCAGGAGCGAACGCATTGCAAATTTTCCGCTAATTTTCAAACAAACAAAATATATTACGGTTGCAGTACGCGCCTATTCAGCACAGCTAAGAGGGCTGCAGTATCAAAAGAATCAGATGGCGAACAAAGCTCAATACGCCATTGATTGTACGCAAAACATTGGCTCATCCTTTCTGGTACGTGCTTTTTTTGCCGACGCAGCCACTGGCTTTGCGGCCAAAGAGTAACTGCCGCCCAGGTTGATGGCGTTCGTAGTTGTACAGTACGTACTGTTGAATCAGTTCCTGCGAACGGGACGAATGCTGTATGGAACAATCCTGCAAATGGAGGATATCGAAGAAATAGTTTTACCCAATATGTAAAGAAGTGAGCATTTCTCAAATGACGCAGACGCGAAAGCTTCGAATTTCGACGGCTGCTGCCTGCAGAGCGACAGGGCAACATGATCCCGCCAAACCCTATCTATGATCTCACCTGATTGCCCTCACTGGCTCCTTTTGATAAAACTGCTTATTGTTCCAAGCTCCTCCAACGCCTCGCAGTCAACGGCTCGTTTCGCTTCTCTTCCCGACGGCTCCTTCATACTCTATACATACACGTCATAATGACCTACAGCATCGTCTATACAAAAAGGCAGAGTCACACGTATGTTGTCTATCCATAAATAATTCAAAATGACAATGACGCTGCATGGCATGGTTCTAACTCCACTACCGTTTCATTTACGGCACCATGCACCAAGCTGCAGACAGACAGTCTCTTCGACCTGGTTGCCTGTGTGGGTTTGTAGCGGCAGACAAGCCGCGCCGTCACCCATCGAGAACGGATGGACCGACCTCTGCTGCCCCCAGATCTGCGTTCCCTCCTTTGGGATCAGACAGACGGGCAAAAATGGAAAGAGAGTGTCGCTTACGGTACTACTGTGTCAGTCATCAAAAGTGCATCCAGTGTACAGTAGGACACAAATGCCCTAGTTTAGGACATCTCCGGGGGGGTTTCGTCCTACCAACGTATTTTTAGCAATTCGCGCTGCCAACATGCGATGGCTATCAGCATCCGATGGAGTCCGCCGTGTCGGAGGCTCTGTCTTTAGCCATCGACCAGGTGGCGGCTCTGGCCCATGACACAGCAGAGCAGGAGGACGTCGAGCTTCTGGTGCGGGCGTCGTGTTCCCCGACGAGCGAGTACAAGCACGTGCTACATGAGAGCGAAGATGGAGCAGAGACGAAGCAGGATGTGAGTCTGCTCTCTTGGGAAGAGGACGCGGCAGCTGAAGACGAGCGCAAACGAGGAGCGACAGGCATCGTGCGAGCAGAAGCCCATCCTCTGGGGATACTGCGCACGTACCGCGCAGCTCCAGGCGATAGGGAGGAAGAAGGCGAGCGCTATGCGTCAAATGAAGAGCTACGCAGCCACGCGTTCTTAGAGTTGGACCTCTCAGCCGGCGCTGTTGACTCAATAGCGCTCAGTGAAGAGGAAGATCGGCATGGAAAGGATGAGGAAGTTAATCCGCACCATCGTACTGTACGCGATTGTCAAGACAGTGACGCCAGCCATTCGGAGCAGGAAGAGGAAGCAGAGGTCCATGATCACGAAGGTGCATCTTCTCCCTTCGTGATCGCCGCCAGTCCGGTACACCCTCTTTCTGGCGTCTATTCCATGACCACCATTTTTCCACGGGTGTTCGAGCGCAATGTAATAATGTCCAGAAAGAGCGATTCGATTGATCTGAAGCCGTGCGCCACGAATCATCTCGCGCCTTCCGACGCGACGCCGCAGTCTTCGGATGGTGGCGAGGTGCGTCCGCCAAAAGTACGGGCGAATTCCTCAACTCAGAGCCATCCGGAAGGCACACGCTCGCAGGTTCGAGACCAGACGCGCACGCATCAACTGCATCTTTCCATGGTCGAGTCGGAGCGCAAGAACCTCAGTCAACGCAATACACGGCAAACCCTGCAGTTGAATAAGCTCACGGCTGATTTGCAGCGGACCAAGGCTGAACTTAGCAAGCTGCGCACCGAGAACGAGCTATATGCCTCCAAGTTGCCGCAGCTGCAGGCTGAGCTGCTGGAAGAGAGCGCGCAGGTGGACGAGAAGGACGCGCAGTCTGTGCAGTCGCAGCTCCAGCTCACGCAGTGGAAGGCTCGCGTACAAGTGTTCCAGACGCGGCATGATAACGTGGAGCGGCTGAATGCAAAGCTGCAAGTCTCGCTGCGTAATTGCAAGGCCGAGTTGCAGCGCAAGGCTTCTACGAACCAGCAGCAAGTAGAGAAAACGAAGACGCTGGAGCGAGATCTGAGTTCGGCCAAAACAGCGCACGCCCAAGAGCTGCTTGCGCTCAAGCAAAAGCTCGCGAGTGCGATTCAGAAAGGCGAGCACGATCGACTGACGAGTGAGCGGACTGCAAAGCAGAGCATGGAACTGCAAGTGCGGACGGCCAAAGCGAAAGCTGCCAAGGCGATGAAGAAGTGCGATGAGCTGCAGGCTCTGGTCGTGAGCATGGGTGAAAAGCAAAAGCAGCTCAAGCGCGAGTATGACGCAGCGCAAATGGAGCTGATTTCCCAGGTCAAACAAACTCGGACGCTGGAGACACTGTTGCAGAAGGCACATCGCTCGGAGGCATCTTTAAGGAGCCAAAACGCGTCATTAAAAGCGAAAGCTCGCGCGGTCGATGAGCAAATCAAGCAACGCGTCGTGGGGCTTGCGGGCTCAAGCCATTCACGAAAGCGGACATCTAATCGGATCCCTATGGAGCTCTTGATGCTTGTGGAGGATGAAGACGACGACGATTACGTCCGAACAATTAAAGACACGCATGATCACTGCAAGTGCTGCATCCAAAGGACTTCGCACGCGCCTGAAGAGCAACAGCAGCGAGTTGATGCTGATTCGGCCGAGATCAGCCTACAGCTACGCATGGCGAAGGACGAGATACTTCGCTTGCGAGATCTTCATGCTCAAGAGTTGCGAGCGCAATCAACCGCGTATACGCAGCTACTCAAGCGACTGGGAGCCCCACTCCTTCCTCCTGCGAATAATCTTTCAGGATCAGCTTGAGGCCCCGCCTTACATTTTTCAGACCATGACCACATGAATTGCGTGACCGAAGGGCAGCTGACTAACAGTACCGCTCGAGCATCAAGAAGATCGAGGCCACAAGCTTGATTCAAGTGATTCGCAATCAATTTGCATGCTAAAAATATTCCGAATGAGTCATTCGAAATGGCAATTGCACGACGACTGATCTCACAGCGACTGTGCGGCATTTGGGGCGATGCTTTGCGGTTGACGTGCGCCCAAGCGTCCTCAACCGACTCGAAATGGGACCGTCGGCCTTTTTTATGCATAAATGTTGGCTTCCGAGTCAAGATTCCGTGCCAACGGACGATTTCTGATGTTCGCAATGACTGAAGATGATATTTTATTTTTTTTCGCGATGGAAGCCATTGTGTCTCCCTGGTTTATTGCCCGCTTAGGCAACTACTCTTGTCCCCAAGCAGGAGCACATCGGCATATATCTTTTTGCCAGTTACGAGCAAGCATTCAGCAGTTTGACCGTGTTTAAAAGCCTTGCTTTCCGACTGAGTTCCACCAGTTGACGTTATCCAGCGAGGAATGGCTACAACCTGTTCGGATGCCGGGACGCGCATATGCAAGAAAGAGCGTTGTCAAATGCGAGGCACGTGCTCAAAGAAGAGATCAACTCGACACTCAAGATTTCATCCGAACTGCCGTTGTGATACCAGGATTAAATGCCGCGCCTCCGTCGAGCTCAACGTGCATTCCCCCGCCTCTTGGATGCATCATGCTGGATGCAGGAAGGATTCGTTGGACATACTCTTTGTTCCGTCGACCAGTAGCTGTCTGCAATGTCTTCAACCAGCTTCGGGTGGCGTATTTAGTCTAATGGATGGACATTGTTCAGCGTAACGATCCTGATCTGCGTCAAGCAATTCTCGCTGTCAATTTACATCTCTACCGCACTTACCGGACGCACAAGAGCTTTTAGTTCACACGCCATCACCTGTGTCTTGTACCACTTGATGGGTGTTTTCGCAATTATGTGGGCTTATCTCTGGGGTATTTTGACGATTGAGATTTTTGCTCCTCCCTCGCTTGAATGACATTGGCACGGGACCAAAATTTCGAAATTCTTCGTGGCAAAGATCCTTGGACCAAGAGGCCGATGGAGAAGGATCTTCGCGATGCCTACAAGGCGCTGACGCTCATGCGCGCGGACCTTCAGCAGACCAAGCGCGACAAGCAGGCGCTGGCGCTCCAGTGCACGTCTCTCGAGTCGCAATTGGCCCAGCACAAGAGTCGGAACGCGAGCGACGACGAAGTGCACAAGCTGCGGGAAACGCTGGCCATGCAGCACGAGGAGCTGCTCGCACAGGCGCAGAGCCACGAGCACTGGCGCAGAGAGCTGCATGCCTGGAAGGACGCGGTGGCCGAGGTCTACGGCCATCCGTACAGCTCCATCGACCTGCCCGAGGGGCTCTCGGACGACGAGCTCGAGTCCGCCTACGACCCGCCGCCGCGGTCTCTGCCTCTGGACGACCCCATTGTCCTGGAGAAAGTCGCGCTGCTGTCGAGCTTCTCCAACGTCAAGCGCCTTGAGTGTGAGGAGGACACCACAGATGACGAGCAGCAGCAGCAGCAAGAGGCACACCAGAAGCTGCAGCTGGAGATTGGGGCGCTGAAGCAGGAGAATGCGCAGCTCATGAGCAAAGTCAAGGTGCTGAGTCAGACGAATGAACTGCTGACGCATGAGTTGCACCAGAGCAACAATGAAGCAGAGGAAGACCCGAGAGATCATCAAGACCACAAACCCTTGAAGACTGAGGAAGAAGATCCAGCGCAACAAGAGCCCGAGCCTTCGACGGAGCAGACTGCCGGGCTCTGGCCTCACGAGCGAGAAGACTGCGGCTCGCTGCTGGAGCGCTGCGAGGTCGAGAAAGAAGGCCTCTTGCTGCAGATTCGCGACGCCATGAGCGCGCTCAAGATGCAGACGGCCAATGATCTCGAGCAGCTCACGCAGCAGGTACAGGACCGCGACACATCGTTCGCTGCCGTGGAGAAAGAACTCGCTCGCATTAACGCAGAGCGCCTGACGCTAGTGGAAGAGAACGAACAACTGAACCGTTCGATGGCCGCGTATGCTCAGACGCATGCCATTCTGGAGCAGCAGGTCCGCGAGAAGAGCGAAGAACTGGTCAGTCTGGAAAGAAGCAAGCATCTCGAAAAGGACCAAGCGATGAGTGTGCTCCAGCAGCAGCATAAGGCTGTGCTTTGTGCACGCGAAGAAGCTCATCAGAATGAGCTGAACTCAGTCATTGAGCTTGCTGAAGAGGCGAAAGAAGAGCTGAAACTGGACCATGAACACTTGCAAATGCTGCTGGAAACGGCTGAGAAAGAGATCGCTAAGCTCAGTGAGCGACTGAACGACCAGCAGATCGAGCAAGCACGAATACGCGACCAGTTGGAGCATGCCACGCATGCGCTGGATCTGGTTCAGACGCAGCTGCAGGCCAAGCAATTGCAAATGGACTCGCTCGTGCAGTCGTTCGAGCACGAGAAGCTGGCGTTGGAAGTCAAACTGGCGCAGGAAAACTCGGCCTTGGCCAAGTTTAAGACCGAGAGCGAGCAGGTCCTGGATCTGCTGCGAGTCGACCACGCACACCAGTTGGAGCGCATGCAAATGGAGCAGGAATACGCCAACGCGAGTGCACGAGATCAACTGCAGCAGGAGCTGGATCGGCATTGGGACGAAGTTCTCGCTGCACAGCAGGCTCTTCATGAGAAGGCGATGGAAGCTGCAGCATCGGACAAGGTGCTGCTGTACGAGCAGATTCACCAGTTGACGGAACGGATACAAGAGCTGGACTCGGCCTATTCGCAGGCCCAGCTCACAGCTGAGCGCTTCAAGGGCGTAGCTCTGGATACGGACAGCAAGAACCAGCGGCTCGAAGCCCATCAGGATACTCTAGAGAAGCGCAATCGTGGTCTGGAGCTGCAGCTGATGGCCCTTGAAGACCAGAAACGACCGCAAGAAGAACTCGAGTATGAAGCGTTCACTCACGAGCAAGCGGAGCTCGATACATTGACCAGCACGTCTCGCTCCTGGCGCTTTGTGGCTCGCAAACTACGTGCGTTGGCCCCATTTCTTCCGGAGCTGCAGTCCTTTGCCACGCATTTGGACGCTGTGTTGAGTCTTTGCGATGCCAATCACGAAGCTCTCCGCGAGAGTCGAGTCGAGCGCTCGCTGGTGGAGCAAGTGCTCTCATACGTGCAGTTTGCCTCTCGCCTTCGTACTTTGCTGCTCTCGACGCCGCATCTGGCCGGTGTCAAGCGGCTGCATGAAGATCTGCTGCGAGTGTTGGCTCAATGGCACGAGGGCAACGCGAATGACAATACTGAAGAACAGGAGGACGCCATTCCGCCTCCTGGCTTTGGCATCGCATCACCAGAGATGGCTCTGATCCTGGAGCAGTGGACGCCAGACGAAGCCAAACAGCGGATGGCCAAGCACTGGCTACTGTGCATGGAGACCTGGAGTGCCGAGGCCAAGCCACAAAAGAGCGAGCAGCCGATGGAGTTTAGCCAGACGCTGCAGCTCCAGGAACTGAGTCTGGACGTGAAGGAAGCTTTCCGCATGCTCGTGGTGCCGATTCTGCAGCGCAACCCGGCCATTCGTGTGCGCGTTTTCACTCGCCACACGTCCAGCAAACGCATCATGTCGTCTGTGGACGTCATGGACGACAAGAACTGGGAAATGCAGATCCATGTGCAGCCTGCAGGCCAGCGCACAAGTCCCAGTTCGTCTCCTTCGCAGTCCAAGCCCCGTTCCCAGTCCGTGACGTCCTCGTCCTTGGCCACAACGCCCAAGGCGTCCAAGCTGCAGATCATCCAGGAAAGGCTGCAGCTCATGCAGAAGCAACACTCGAGCGGCTAACGAACACCACCAACAACCATTCTCTCATCTGTTTCTCTTCTCATTCTCGTTCTTGTATGCAATGGGCTCATTCCGCCTTCTTCTTGGCGTCCGCGAACATGAAGTCGTAGTCCTGGATCTGGCTCTTGAGCGCGTCGCGGTCGTCCGTCAGGTCCTTGATCGCCTTCTCCAGCGCCGCGATCTTCTCGTTCTGCGTCTTGACGAGCTCGCGCTGCTGCTCGGCGTCGTTCTTCTCGTCCACAAGCTTCATGAAGCTCTCGCTCTGGGCCGCGGCCTGCTTCTTGACGCTCTCGGCGCTGGTCTCGGCGGCCTTGACACGCTTCTCGGCCTCGCCCAGCTGCGTCGAGAGCTTGGTGTTCTCCTCGACCAGTTGCGCCAGCACATCCACCGACTTGCTGCCTTCGCCCTTGTCGCCTAGCAGGAGCTGCACCTTGTCCAGCTGCTTCTTGATGCTCTCGTTCTCGGTCAGGAGGCCCTTGTAGCCCGTGGACGCGCCTTCCGCTTGCTTCTTCATGGCCGCCAGCGACTTCTCCAGACGCAGGTTCTGGCCCATGGACATGTACACCAGTCGCAACAGCCTGACAAGCATGTAGACACGTCAATACACAGCTACAGATAGAGACAGAGGGTCTACATGGAGACGTACAGGAAGAGGAAGAGGCAAAAGCCCGAGATGTACATGTCGCGCTGGGCAGCCAGAAGACGGATACGCATGCCGTCCGTCAGCTGCTCCGTGCGCGAGTGGTGCTTGTAGCAGGTCGACACATCAGCTGCACACACACACACGCGCAGTCAGTCTCTAAGCTCCACGAAGAGATAGAGAGAAAGGCTGTCAACGCACAGAGAAAGAGAAGCGAGACGATGCCGAGCACGACCGAGACTGCCGTGTTGGCGTTGGGGCCGGCCAGACGCGAGGACGCGAACTGCACGACGGCGTGCAGCAGGCTCTTGCCCACGGGCAGCGAGAGCACGAGACAGATGGCGCCCTCCGTGAGCATCATCCAGAACAGCACGTGGTTCAGCAGCATCTTCCTTCCTTCCTTCTTGGATCTGATTGACAATGCGACTGGGGGGAGTATCGGGCCGGGCACTGGTACACTGTACCACCTGATTTGAAAATGAGCAAAAACGCAAATAGACTGAAGTTTAGAAGCAAGATACCAAATTGACATATGCAATGACAAGTGTAGCCATCTTGTGTTGATGTAAGAGGTAATTATAGGTGAACCAAGACACCAAGATGCCCGAGAGAGCACGACGGTGGGGCAGCAGCAGCAACGTCGTCCCAGCGCCGGCCTCCCAAGATATCCCTTTGCCCGTGGACCTCAATACCAAAGTGGACAGCGCTGCTCCTCCGATCCGAGTGGTTCCCGTGCAATCGCTGCGCAGTCAGCTCACGCGAGCTAACCTCAATGAGACCACGCGCGTAGTCAGCAGGGCAGTTCGCTCATGGAAAGGAGCCGTTTTCCGCATGAACACGCTCCAAGAAGCCGCCAGCGTATTGAAGCTACTGCTGCGCAACGTGCTGCTAAGCAGCGTCTGCGCCTGGATCGTCACGTTCTTCTACAGTCGTTTGCACTCACGAACTCGAACAGCCAGTCAGTCAGCGCATTGACGGTCTCCAACCTCGTATGGGGCAACGTGATCTTCTCCATGCTTTTGGTCTTCATGTACTCGAACGTACTGATTCCGCTGCGGTTCCTCTCTGATCCGGACAACCCTCCCACGCTCTGGTTCTGCGTCAAGCTGCTCACTCGCGCAACCTACGGTCACTTCCTCTGCTCAATAGCCGTGGAATTTGGCTCGGGGGCTCTGGTAGGGTACGTCTTCCCAGCCAGTATGCGCAAGTACAAGCTGGACTTCTACCTAGGGATTGCGGCGAATCATATTTTCTCGACAGGAATCGACATGGCTACACAGCAGATCTGCAAATTGAAGACCTGTCAAGGCCAAGAGCGGCTACAAGCGCAGAAGGAAAAGATCGTTGCGACAAAGTCGACTTCTCGGCGGATGTTCTCAGGCCTGCGCTCGTACTGCAAAGCCTACGTCCGAGGCTCCACGAAGCTTGTCCAGACGTTTTTGGCAGGCGCATACGTTCAGATCGTGAGTCAAACGCATTTGCTCAACCAAGGAATGGAAATGGTCGTGTTCGTGATCGTCAGCACAGCTGCCAAGATCCTGGTCCAGGAGATCATCAAGCACTACGTTGTCAAGCATCAGATGAAGGACATCAGAACCATGTGCGTGCTGGTCGGTTTGCCGACTGTATTGATCGACACCCAAGTGCGCATTGTACTGCTCCGTCAACAAAGCAATACGTTTGCTGTAGCAGGGATGCTGGCTATGACGGCGGTAGAAATCATACTGCGAGCTGGCAAGACCGCACTGCTTAATATTGAGCTTCGGCAACGTCATGCCACGATGCTGAAGCAGACTTTGACCTCGCATCTATTGCACAAGCGCCCAGATACCGCAAACAATGCTCCTCCACTTTCGACTGCTGCTCAGCTTGAGTTTGAGCGAGCACGACAGCTAATGCATCATTTCCACGCAGCAGAGGCCATCGCAGACATGCACGCCGAGTACATTGCGATCGGATGCTCCGCCTCAATCTGGTTCTTCTACTCGAACCACCGGCACTACGATTTCGGCATCAGCACCGCGCGTTCATCACATCAGTCTTCGCAACTCGCGCTGTTACTGTTTGTCCAAGTGGGGATGGAGATTGTGCTTTCGCCCATGTAAAGTGAAGTGCATGTGCCAGTGCTTTCGGCTTCAGGATAGATACAACACGACCGAGATCTCGATGTTAATGATCGCAGTGGCCACGAACAGGAACGCCAGGAACGATCCGTGCTTGCGAATGGATCGAAAGTCGACTCCTGCCGCGATCTCCGCTGGAGATCGCGGTGCAATGTGTTACTTCTAGTCGCGACTGATCGACAGGTGACTGAGGCAACCTTGCGAGCGTGTCCAAAGGCAAATGCAGCCGTCTATTAATTCCAGCACGAGCAGCAGCGATTCGTAAATAGACCCAGTCGTACATCGAGAGCGAATATGACGGCACCTGCAGAGAGAATTCAATGCTGGAGGGGCGGCGTCACGGTCCATCCGGAGTCCACGGCTCACGCTCCATATCCTCCGCAGCAGCCAGTGGAGTGCAGTGTTGACTCATCGGTGCCTAGCCGTCATTCTGCTGCATCGATTCGATCAGCTCCGGTGCTTTCGCTCGCACTACGCAGACAGCTTACGCGAGAAAGCCTCCACGAGACCACGGCTGTCGTATTCATGGCTGTGCGCACGTGGCGTGGAGCCATTTTCCGCGTGGCTGTGCTCAAAGAAGCCACAAAAGTGTTAAGACTCCTGCTGCGCAATGTCTTCTTAAGTAGCGCCTGCGCTTGGATCGTGACATTCTTCTTCCATTTCGGCAATCCGTTCGCGATCGTTGACTCGAGCAACCAGACGGCACGCACGCTCACGGTCTCCAATCTCATCTGGAGCGACTCGATCTTCTGCATGATCATGGTCTTCATGCACTCCAATGTGCTGCTTCCGCAGCGATTCATAACGGATCCAGATAACCCACCAACGCGCTGGATCTGCGTCAAGGAGCTCGTACGTGCGAGTTATCATTACTGTTTCTACTCCATGCTGATGGCCGTCGGCTCGGGCTTTCTCGTTGGCTATGCATTGCCTACCAGTATGCGCAAATACAAGTTGGACTTCTACCTGGGGACCGCGGCGAATCACGTTTATACGACTGGCATCGACATCGCCACACGGAAGATCTACCAGACAAAGACCTGCCAAGGCCAGGAGCGCGAGCGCACACGAAGTGAGAAGCTCAATGCGACAACGGCTTCTCCTCGACGACGGCATTCCAGCTTGGGCTCGTATTGGAAAGCCTACATCCGAGGCTCCACGAAGCTCATTCCGACGTTACTTGCTGGTACCTACGTCCAAGTCGTGAGCCAGACCCATTTATTCCGTCAGGGAATGGAAATGGTCGCGTTCGTGATCATCAGCACGGCTGTCAAGATCCTGGTCCAGGAGATCATCAAGCACTACGTTGTCAAGCACCAGATCAAGGACATCAGGACCATGTGCGTGCTGGTCGGTTTGCCGACTGTATTGATCGACACCCAAGTGCGCATTGTACTGCTCTGTCAACAAAGCAACTCGTTCGCAGCAGCAGGGATGATAGCCATGGCGGTTGTCGAGATCGGTCTTCGTGGAGGAAAGGCGGCAATTCTGAGTATGGAGCTGCGCCTGCGGCACGCGTCAATGCTTCGGCAGTCTTCGACCTTGCGTCAATTAGCAATAGCTACAGAACCTTCGATCGTTGACCTGCGGACGGAATCAACATCTCCTGCAGTTGTTGTCCAGCGTGAATTCGAACAGCTTCGCCAACTCATGCATCGCTTCCACGCCGCAGAAGCCAGCGCAGACATGCATGCCGAGTACATTGCGATCGGATGCTCAGCTTCGATCTGGTTCTTCTACTCCAACCACCAACACTATGATCTTGGCGTAAAGACCTCCAGTACGCCCAACCAGTCTTCCATGCTCGCGCTGTTCCTGCTCATCCAAGTGGGGATGGAGATCGTGGTCGATTTCATCTCGTGTGGGCTGGAGATCGCGGCAGGAGTCGACTTTCGATCCATTCGCAAGCACGGATCGTTCCTGGCGTTCCTGTTCATGACTACTGCGATCATTAACATCGAGATCTCAGTCGTGTTGTATCTATCCTGACGCTAAACCAACACAAACGTACAAATATCCGGAAGCGTGCCGTATCTGTGAGGCTAAATGTCAGTTCACTACGGGACTGTTCAATCCGACATGCGATTCTAAACAACCCGCCGGCGTGCTCCAGGTTTCATCGGAAGCAAGGGGAGAATGTTTGAGAGAGTTGACAAGGCGTGAAGAAATCAAGCTCCACAGCAGTGCAAACACTCAAGACCCTGAGTTCACTTTGCCCATGACTTCCATTGCGATCACTCCAGCTGAGCAGGAGCTTGGATTACTTCCGACCAGCACCGTACACAAGAAGTTAAGAGCCAACCTTCACAATAACTGACTGCTGCTTCGACGTCTTTATTTGGAGCTGCTTGAAGTATCAGCACAAAGTATTGCGACCAAACTAGAGCATATCGTCTCAATCGACAGCTTGAGACACTTTAAAGCCGGCCAAATTGTTGCGTATCAAGCTTTCAGCTTCGAATAGACTGCCATCCACCTGTCAAACACGGCAACGTATTCATCCATATCTGACGGACTTCCCTTCCACTCGCCCCGGAAATAGCCAAGCCCAAAAAAAACACAGCTCTGGTGCAACACAGTAATGAGTGCAGACTGCAAGAAAGCCATGAAGGCGTCATCAAGCGTGGCACCAGAGCCGCAAGTAAAATCTGTCACTATCAGGCCTACCAATGTATCGATCACCAGCGAGCCACTTCATAATTTGGGGATTCTGCCAATGCATCCGCATCGATCAAGCATCACAAATGCGACGGCTCAAGTCATGTCAGCGATACGAACCTGGCGAGGAGCCATTTTCCGAGTGAAAGTAGTCAAAGAGGCCACCAGTGCATTGCTAATGCTACTGCGCAACGTGTTGGCCAGCTGCATCTGTGCTTGGATCGCCAACTTCTTCTACAGCATCGGCAATCCCTTCACAGTCGTTTCGTCACACAATCAGTCCACGGCGACCTTGATATTAGCCAACCTCATATGGACCAACATCATCTTCTGTGGCATCATGGTGCTCACTCACACGACCGTCCTCCTGCCACTACGATTCCTATCCAATCCAGACAAGCCACCAACGCTTTGGTTCTGCGTTAAAGAGCTCATTCGCGCATCGTACGTTTACTATCTCTTCACGATTGTTCTTCAGGCGTGCTTGGGTCTTCTTGTCGGTCATGTGCTCCCGTCCAGTGCGCACAGCTTCAAACTCGATTTCTATCTCGGCACTTTAGTGAATCATATTTACACGACTGGCGTTGATATTGCCACACGGATGATTTTCAAGACCAAGACTTGTCAGGGAAAAGAATGGATCCAACGCCAAAAGCAGAAGCAACAAGAGCGACAAGAACAACAGCAGCAGCAGCCATCAGACAGTCCATCTCGACCACCTCGAAGGCCACGGAGGCGAGCTGGAGATTGCTTGTACTGGAAAGCCTACGTGAAAGGATCCTCAAAACTCATTCCGACCTATCTTGCTGGGGCTTACGTTCACATCGTGAGCCAAACGCACATATTCCGTCACGGACTCAAGACCTTTGTCTTTGTTGTTGTCAGCACTGCAGCCAAACTTGTCGTTCAAGAAATGGTCAAACATTATGTCGTGAAGCACCGAGTGAAAGATATCCGCACCATGTGCGTATTGGTTGGCTTGCCCACAGTACTAATAGACACACAGGTGCGCGTTGTCCTGCTCTGTCAACAAAGCAATACGTTTGCAGCAGCTGGTATGCTAGCTATGGCAGTGGTTGAGATCACACTGCGAGGAGGCAAGGCGGCTTTACTGAGTATGGAGCTTCGACGTCGACACACAGCGATTCTTCGACGCTCCACGGCGACATTGGTGCAGCTTCAAATTGCTCAAGATGTCTCCCGCGCAGCGGCCATGACGTCAAAAGTCAATACCAGGTCCTCCAATTTCCCAAATGAAGCACAAATCGCCGCAGTGCACCTTGAATTCGAGCAGCTTCGCCGACTGATGCATCGTTTCCATGCCGCTGAAGCAAATGCCGATATGCATGCCGAGTACATCGCGATTGGCTGCTCGGCTTCTATTTGGTTCTTTTTCTCAAAGCATCCGCGCTATGACCTCGGACAAACTGCTGCAGCAGATAGTGACAGCTTCTCAAACTTAGCTTCGCTTTTGCTAATCCAAGTCGGCATGGAGATCGTGGTTGATTATGTTTCGTGCATGCTTGAAATCGCGGCTGGTGTGGACTTTAAGTCAATGCGCAAATTTGGGTTCTTTCTGGCGCTGGTTTTCATGACAAATGCGGTTCTGAACATCGCGATTTCAGCGCTTCTGTACCTGACATGATCGCTCTCACAGCCTAATGCTTGAATCGGCGAATAAAGGTTATGCGTTGACTGGTGCATTGAAGTATCCGCATATGAAAACGAATGACCGTCAGCGTTTACAAGCAAGCGTATAAAGGTAGTCGAAAGGCAGACGCAGATACCAAGTTATCATCGATATTGTGAGTTCTACACAAAATTTCCAAACCGGGTCGAATCAATCAGACTCAACACTGAAAGCACAAAGACTTGCCCAAGCTTGCATCTGTTGCATATGAAAAAATACTTCGTGAGCCAAACGCTCGCATTACGTCATGACCTCTTAGACGATGAGTTTGGGATATGATGGGCTTGAGATCGCGGCTGGTGAAGGTGCGCATTTGGGTTGCTTTTAGCCCTGAATTTCACGGCGGCTGCTGTTCTGAACAGGTTTTAGTGGTCTGATCTGACTTCTCTGCATGATTTTGGAGAGTTATTGACGACTCAAGGCTGAACCCACCGCCCATCGCGGAAGATATCTTAACTTTGGTATCGATCTAAAATCAAACTTCAGTCTTCAATTAGATTCGATTCAGGAATAGAGCTCACCAGATCACTGCATCCAAGACCGTTAAACAAGAATGACCGTCCGGATAGTGAAGGTGTCAACGAGAGTGCTGCCAACTCTGCCTGTAGAATTTACCACCACCAAGTCCCCAAGTGTGATCTCAAGTGATCTGCATGCGTCGATTATAGTTGAGTCGGTGGTGGCACAAACATGGCAACTGCGTCGAGAAAGAGTCTTGCATACGATGATTCTCTGGAGGAGTGCAATTTCTCGTACAAACGCCATCAAAGAAGCCGTAGGTGCAATGCTGTTGGTGCTACGAAACGTCATAGCAAGCTGTATCTGCGCTTGGATCGCTAACTTCTTCTTCAGCCTCGGCGATCCCTTTGCACTCACCTTTTCGGGCAACCAGTCCACAGAAAGCTTGATTTTGGCCAACCTACTATGGACAAACGTGATCTTTTGCAGCATCATGGTGGTCACCCACACAGCCGTGCTCTTGCCACTTCGATTCATTTCCAACCCAGACAAACTGCCAACGCCTTGGTTCTGCGTCAAGCAGCTTGTGAGCGCCACTTACGTTTTTTTCTTCTCATCGTTCATACTGAATGTTTGTTTGGGTCTTTTTGTTGGCCGCATGCTTCCGTCCGGCATGCACAAGTTCAAAATTGATTTCTATCTTGGAAATTTGGCGAATCACCATTATACGACTGGTATCGACATCGCCACGCGCACGATATTCAAGACCCAGACTATTGAGGGACAGGAATGGCTCCGACGACGAGAGCAGCAGCAACAGCCAAGCCGACCTTCAGAAAAGTCTGAAAGAACCAGCGTCTATTGGAAAACCTTTGCAAAAGGTTCTTCAAAGCTAATTCCGATGTTTCTTTCTGGTGCTTACGTCCACATTGTGAGCCAGACTCATTTATTCAGTCGCGGGCTCAAGACGTTCACATTCGTGGCCATTACGACAGCGGCCAAAGTCTTGGTTCAAGGAGCGATCAAGATGTATGTTGTCAAGTATCGCATCAAGAGCGTTCGAACCATGTGCGCATTAGTTGGGTTACCCACAGTGCTGATTGACACCCAAGTGCGCATTATGCTACTCTGCCAGCAAAGCTATACTTTTGCAGCGGCTGGTATAGTAGCTATGGCAGTGATTGAGATCATCATACGAGGAGTCAAAGCCGCATTACTAAATCTGGAGCTTCAGCGCCGCCAATCCACAATAATTAATCGCTCCTCCTCAATGATACGAATGAATGTACAGCAAACCGCCCAAAATACAGTTGCCATGACGTCGACACTGGATGATCGTGCTGCAAGTATCCCAATTCAACTACCTGTATCCGCAGAACAGCACGACTTTGAGCTCCTTCGTCACCTTATGTATCGCTTTCATGCAGCAGAAGCAAGCGCTGACATGCATGCGGGATATATCGCGATCGGTTGCTCAGCTTCAATCTGGTTTTTTTACTCCAACAATCCACAATATGACATTGGGCAGCGCACAACACCCAACGACAGTCTTTTGACTCTGGCTCCACTTTTGCTCATCCAAGTTGGTATGGAAATTGTGGGTGATTTTACTTCATGCGTACTGGAAGCCGCGGCGGGCGTTGATTTCAGGTCCATGAACAAGTTTGGATTGTTCTTGGCATTGATTTTCATAATCCATGCGATTCTAAATATCGCGATATCGGCCAATTTGTACTTGAAGTGACCTCCAGATGTAATTTCAACATCAAACGGAAATTTTTTCTGCTGTTACATCGACGAACTAATAAAACTGCAGCACTACAATTTTTATGAAGTCAATCTTCAAGAAGGTAGCTTAGCATGCACAAATTCAAATTCGATGTCTACATCGGAACACTAGCCAACAACCATTATGCTTGATTTAAAAAAAAGGTCCAGCATGGATCTAAAATCGAGAGAGGTTGAACAGAAACAACGAAAACCAAGTTGGCCACTACGAAAGGTTACATGATCCAACGTTTTGGACGTCAAGCGCTGACATGCATGCAGCAATCGGTTGCGCAACTTCGATCTGGTTCTTTTATTCCAAGCATCTGCATTATGACATTGGACAGATTATTGAACACAATAGCAATCTATCGATCCTGACACCGTACCTGTCGGCATGCGGAGATTTCAAGTCCATGAACAATTTAGTTCCTTCTACCGCTAAATTTCATGAACCACAAGATTATCAACATCACGCTATCGGCCACTTGATCTCACATACGAGAGAACGCTGTTACTTTGAGCTTGAGATCATGTATGCCACCGCTCTTTGGATGCAAATGCGACAACGCTTCCGCCAGATTTAGAATCTCCAAGAAGAAAACAGATAGGATATCCCGGATAAGTCGGTGAGATGAAATGCGCGCATTCAATATGAGCGCTCGCATTAAATCGGCAGGTTTTGTTTCTTTAACAAAAACATCGCCTGCACGCATATTTTCACGAAAGCTAAACTCTGAAAACCATATACTAATATTGCGCTGTCACCAAAATATTTCTGCTAGGCTCGTACATCGCACATACTTGCAGTGACAAAGACCTCACATACATATTAGAGTGTTCGCCTGGCAATATTTTATATTCTAGAACCAGATACATCACTGAGAAGCATTTCAACCTTCGAGAGACTCGAGGTCATCACGAACGATCATACAAAATCCATGTGGATGGATGCTTATCAACACATTGCTTTGAACATCCCACCTTCAGTCTTCAGCATGTTATGGTCCAGAAATAGCCTGAACGTTCAAAGTCACAGCATCTTTATACTCACTCACAAGAATTGGAGGCAAGACAATGATGATCCCTAAAAGAGTGGTGCCAATGACTCCTGTGGAATTTCCCACCAGGCCCACGAGTGTGATGCCCACAAGTAATCAACCTACAGCAGACCATGTCAAGGCAGTGCTCCCCGAATGGCGAAAGTATCAAGCAAGCGCCACTGAAACTCTATTTCTCTCGTGGAAAGCAATTACTCGGACAAACGTCCTTACCGATACCACAAAAGCGATGCTAATGGTTGCACGGAACATCACGGCAAGCTGTGTTTGCGCTTGGACCACGAACTTTTTCTATAATCTCGGCGATCCCTTCGCGTTGACGTCTTCTCACAACCAGTCAACGGCAAGCTTGATCATGGCAAACCTCGCATGGTCTAATATCATATTTTGCGGCATTGTGTTGCTGACTTACACAACTGTGCTCTTGCCACTACGCTTCGTTTCTAACCCAGACAAGCCTCCGACGCTGTGGTTCTGCATCAAAGAGCTTGCAAGCGCCACGTACGTGTATTTTTTCGTCACTCGTTCTGAACGTTGGTCTGGGGATTCTCGTTGGTCGTGTGTTTCCGGCCAGTATCCACAAATTCAAGATCGATTCTATCTAGGTAACTTTGCGAATCATATTTATACCACGGGTGTTGAAATTGCCACGCGCACGATTTTCAAAACCCAGACTTGTCAGGGAAAGGAATGGCTCCAGCGCCGAAAACATCAGATAAAAAGACCATCAAGCACAAGCATCTATTGGAAACGTTCGCAAGAGGATCGTGGAAACTTATTCCAATGTTTATTGCAGGTGCGTACGTGCACATCGTGAACCAGACGCACTTGTTCCGACATGGGCTCAAGACTTTCACATTTGTGGCTATCAGCACTGCCACGAAGGTCTTGGTCCAAGGAGCAATCAAGATGTACGTGGTCAAGTATCGTGTAAAGGACATTCGAACCATGTGCGCGCTGGTCGGCTTACCGACGGTTTTGATTGATACCCAAGTGCGCATTATGCTACTTAGCCAACAAAGCTATAAGTTTGCAGCGACTGGAATGTTGACGACGGCAATCGTTGAGATCATCATTAGAGGGGGCACGGCCGTATGGCTAAGTATGGAGCTTCAGCGTCGAGAGACCGCGATTCTTAATCGATCCTCGATCATGACGCAAATCGATGTACAGCAAAACAACGGTGATGCACGTGCCACGACGCCGACAGTTGATGATCGTGTTGCAAGTATCCCACTTCAGTGAGCGCTGATATGCATGCAGGGTACATCGCAATTGGTTGCTCAGCTTCAATCTGGTTCTTCTACTCCAAGCATCCGCATTATGACCTTGGACAGAGTACTACAGACAACGACGGTCTCTTAACGTTGGCTTTCCTTTCGCTTATCCAAGTTGGCGTAGAAGTAGTGACTGATTATATATCATGCGTACTTGAGAACGCGGCTGGCGTAGATTATAAGTCCATGAGCAAATTCGGATTGTTCTTGGCGTTGATTTTCATGAACCATGCGATTCTAAACATCGGAATATCGGTGCTTTTGTACTTAGTTTGAACCATCTTCAACACCCATAGTTGACAGTTGGCTTCAAATCCAACCATGGTACTGTTCAATATTGAAGTCGTAAAATCTGCACAAAACAAAAAAGAAATATTCAAACAGCAGAGGAAACACCTTACCGAGTTGAGTCACGCATTTCATTATTTTTTGTGTGTTTTCCTGTCATGTGTGGCTGGCTTCGACATATGTTGCATTCTCGTCTTTCCCTTCTCATGGGGTGCTCCATTCGAATATGGTACAGCCCAAATTCCAATACATTCAGTCCACTCATCTTGTCATAATTTGTGTGTCATCGGTGCTTTCCCGTTAACTTCAGATGCTGTACTCATCCGTTTCCAAAAGGGCTGGAGCAGGCAGATTCTTAAAACTGTTCTGGAGCGCGAGCTGCTCAAACTGCTTGGCCTCCGAATCCAGCGCTAATTCAGGAGTAAAATCGAAGTCCTTGAACAGCTTCTTATCGTCCTTGTTGTTAGTACCGACAGGGCGCTGAATTTGATGCGCAGATGGGTCTGTAAGACCAAAGCCGCGTTCCAAGTCGGAAATTTCTTGCTCCGTAAACGCTTCTGGGAAATTCGACGTATCAGGCATGCCGGTAGGGTCAGCCGTAGTCTTTGGGCGGAAAGGAGGTGGGATCTGGCGCTTTCGCAGACGGTCCCAGTCGATACCAGCGAAGAACGGATGTTCCTGCAAAATGGTCATCAGATTTACGAGTGAGATAACTGCAGTAAGAATTGAAGCATTGATAAAAGAAGTACGTACGAAAATTTCACGATCGCCGCTGCGTCCAGAACCAAGTCGTTGTTTCGGATCACGGTGCAATAATCGCTGAATAAGATCACGCGCATTAGGCGACAGATATTCCGGAATAACCAGATGACCCCGCAGAATGTTGTGGAAAAGCTGCTTCTTGTCGTTTGTGTAAAAGGGTGGGAGCCCCGTAAGGAGCTCAAATAGCAAAGCTCCGACCGAGTACCAATCCAGCGCGAAACCATGCCTAGAAGGAAGAAAGAAAAGAGCAGCAAGCGTCAGTATGAAGCAAAATCATACATATCCAGCAAGCAAGCATGCATACCCTGATCTTGAAAGCATCTCAGGCGCCAGATACATCGGTGAACCACAGAACGTATTGGCAGAAGTATGATCCTTGATGCCTTCCTTTGAAATGCCGAAATCAGTCAACAAGCAATGGCCTTCAAGATCCATAACGACATTTTCGGGCTTGAGATCACGGAAAACAATGTTCTTGGAGTGCAGGTGCGACAAAGCTAGCGCAATTTCACCGATGTAAAATGCCGCTTCAGACTCCGTGAACGCCTTGCGTCTCGTCAAAGCCGATAGCAAATCACCGCCGCCACAATATTCCATCACCAAAAACAGGCGATCCTGCGATTGGAACGCGAAGTACAGCGTGACGATGTACGGGTGGTCCGAACAAGCCTGCAATGCTGCCTTTTCCGTGTGAATATACTGCGCCTGGTTTTTCTGGACAATTGCTTGCTTGTTGTAAGCCTTGAGTGCATAGTACTTGTCACGGTTCGATCCCTTTCCACGTACAAGGTACACCTTTGCAAACGCACCGCGACCCAAAACCTTGATGAACTCGAAATCACGGGGGCCTAGAGCCAAATCCTGCTGGTACTTGTTTTTGAATGCTAAGTGGCTAACTTGGGTATCATTGCCATCACGAGTTTCATTGCGGGGGCGAGGAGGCTGGGAAGGATTCGTGGCAGCCAAAGTTGATCCACTACCAAGCAGCACACGGATAGGATGTCCAATCGGAGACAGGTGCACCGGTAGCGATCCACTGGCATTCGGCGCGTCAGTACGCGCTCCATGCGAAAGAAGCATCTTCGCAATAGCAATATTGCCAATTTCAGCGGCCATGTGAATGGCGCCATTTCCTTGGTTGTCAGTTGTGTTCGGATCGGCGCCAGCAAGCAGAAGCTCTTCCACGCATCTACAGAACAATCAGTCAGTACCGATTGTACGCTACAACTAAGCAAAGCATTCCAGTAAGGGAGACTTACGAAGCATTGCCAGCACTGGTGGCGAGATGCAGGGCAGTGTAGCTGTCACCGTTCTTCGTACCGACATCAGCACCACGGGCGAGAAGCTCCTTCACAGCCTTGGGGTGATCCATACGAGCAGCCAAGTGAAGCGCAGTGGTCTGATTGATGCCAACACCATTCACATCGATAACATTATCGCGCAAAAGCGTGGCAATAAGATGCCAATTGCCAACTTCAGCCGCATCAAAGAGCTGGAACTGCTTCTTCTTCACATCACGCAGATCCAGAATCATCTGTGGCGCAGTGGTGCGCAGCTTGCCTCCGTTGTTGTTCATCGCAGGGGCATCAACAGCACGTCCGCCATTCATCTCCAGTTCGTGAATCACCTGATCCTTCAGCGTCAACTGTTCGCGAAGCTGACGGTTCTCTTCCAAGAGCTGCTTGATGACAACGTCCTTTGGATCCGTCGACTTGTCAGCACCACGCACGATCTCATGGTCCTCCAGCATGCTTGGGCGCGAATAATCCTCCATGCCTGAGGGCGGCATGGCCGGCATGGCGCTAAAGGCCGGAGGGGATGCGTCCTGGAAGCTTCCACGCTGCTTCTGCTGCTGGGCGCGCTTGAGCGCGTTGATGTGCGCACGGATAGACTTGACCCAGTCTTCGCGCTCCTTGGCGGTGCTGGCCTGCGCGTACATCTTCTTGTTCGACGTCACGATCTCAAAGCAGTTGGGCTTGTCATCAATGTTGCTGTTGCGCACGATCGAGTCGGCCGTGAGCTCCACCTCGCCCTTAAGGTGCACGATGTCGTCCTTGCCCGTGTTGAAGAAGCCGCCGCCCTGCTTGTAGTACGACATGTGTCCCTCGGCCAGCACGAAGAACCGCTCCTTCCAGTTGGCGAACGCGTCCATGGACGACATGGCACGCTTGGTGAGGAAGCCGGTCTTGCTGGACACAAAGCTACCGCTGCCGTCGTCCTTGTTCAAATTCGACTGCGAGTTGCCGCTTGAGGCGCCCGTGGGTGCGCCCATGGCGGCCATCATCTGCGCGCCCGAGATGGTGTTCCGGCTCGTGTTGACGACGTTCACGCCGTTGTTGCTGGCGCTCTCCTGGCTGTTGCCGCGCCGGCGCGCCGACTTGGAGAAGCGCATGCCCAGCGTGTTGCTGCCGCCGCTGGTCGACATGGTTCCTGTCTCTCTCTCTCTTGCAGATCGCCGCGGCCGGGGGGCTCGATGCTTTCCCTTGGCGCTTCTTTCGCTGACTGACTAACTTGAACGTGGGTTTTTTACGCCGGAGGGGGGGAGCCTCAGACCCGAAAGACGCGTAAATTACGACCGCCCAACGTAGTTTACACGTGTCGCTGGACACATGCCAGCTGCCAAAGAGAAAGGCAGAGAGCGTGGTGGGTGGGGATGTTTACCCGGGCGGGTAACTTACGACTGGTAGTTTACGACCAGCAGTGGGTTCAGATAGCTTACCCGCTTCCAGTCGGCGACAAACAACTGTTTTGATACTGTGGGACAAACTGCAACCCCTGCACTGTGCGTCCGGGATATAATACAGGGGAAGGGGGAAAATTTCTAAACCGAAAGATTCCTGAAAGATTACCGACGCGACACCCACCGTAATTGCGATCTTATCTATGCATATGCGGCGCTCTATAATACGGTACGGCGCATGATACATGGATGCGCTCAGGTCGATGACTTCACAGACATTGCTGGCGTGGCTATCGTGACTCCGAGGCCGTGACGCGCGTGAACTTGAGGATCGAGAGCCGCTCGTTGCTGGCTTTCGTGGAGCGCACGACCTGAGAGACAGAGACAGAGCGCAGAGATTCAGCACACGCGCATAGATGGAAAGACGGACTGGCCGGTGCCACGTGTCGAGCCCAACGCACCGTCATGTGGAAGCCGTCCTTGGCCAGAATGGCCGCGATCTCCTTGGGCTTGTTCTCGACGACCACGACCATGTAGAACACGCCTTGAGGGGACAGCAGATCCTGCAGAGTGGGAGTTAGTCGGGAGGTATCGTCAATCGCGTTGTGACGACCACGCACCTTCAGTTTGGGAAGCACGCGATCGATCACTTCGCGGCCATGGCGACCGCCGGCCCAGGCAGCTTCAATACCTCTATAACATATCGTGTGTGAGAGATTGCATCATCAGAGTGAGAGCAAGCGCAATGGACTTACGTGGAGCCAACCTCATGCGACGGCGTCGGCACATACGGCGGATTGAACAGCAACACGTCCAGCGATCCCTACGACGCGCAATGCCTCGAGCTGAGTAATCACCCCAATGCGAGGCTGATTTCGTAAGAACTGACCTTCAATCGCGTCTCATAGCACGACAGCAGGTCGGTTCGCACGATATCGAATGACGTGATGCTGTTGTTGGTCGCAGTGTCGTGCGCCACCTTGGCCGCCAGTGGATTGATGTCTGTGGCCAGGAACATGCACGGCACGGCAAGACGCTGGAGCTCTCGTGCCAAGTACACAAACACAGCGCCGCTGCCGCATCTGCACGAGTCAAGCGTCAGTTATCGATGCATGGCCATTCGACAGAGCGTTCTTGGGCTGTACTTGCCCAATTTCAGCGCAGATCGCGGGCTTTAGTGCAGATAAATAAGGCAGCTCATCCTGCAGTGCATCAACGAAGAGATACGTGTCCTCTGCGGGCGTGTACACGTCGCTGTCGTACGGAAGATCGATCTCCGGCAGCTCCGCCATCAGTTCCACACGGTTGTCAAGCGTTGAGCACAACTGTACCTAAATGGAACTCATCACCACACTATTCAAGGTTATTTAGGATAGCTAGTGAGGTGTACCACACTAATAAGTTTGAGGAGGTCACGAAAGGTCACAGGACGTCAAGCACCACAACCAGTCAAACTGCCTGTATTTGGGGACTTCATTTACGCAACATGATCGAAACCTCTGTCTTGCCAAAGGCGCAGCGGCATGCTGACATTTTTCCTTGCTGGAAGAATACCGTGATTCGCTCTGACTGGCGTATATTATACTTCCGCTCTTATTAGCTCGAAAGTCAATGAACGCGTACTCCTTCACACCGAGAGCAGCGTATCTTCCGTGCGGAGTAAATCGTTTCATACGCTCCTCAACATTGGAACCATTCACGAGTATTTGAATCCCCATTTGCGTCTGCCACCCAAATACAGATCCATTTCTTTGTCGATTCCTCGGTCGCTATCATCCGACAAAGAGGGAAACACACGAGTCAGTTCCGTGCAAAGTGCAGTTGAAGGATCAATTTGTCTCACAATTCCTTCCAGAAACATACGCTTCAGCGCAGCTTCATTGAGAAAGTCATGACCACCACGAATTGGCGTCTGAAGCGCGCTCGCAGACATGCTGCCAATTGCGAGCTTGACCAGTTCATGCAGCGAGGACGGATTGGAGAACTCAGGCGCCGGCAATAGCCACTCATTAAAATATCGCTTTGCCAACGGAGATGAGAATCGAACATTGCGATCGTCATCATCAACAAGAATTTCAACATCGTGCAGTAGCGAATGTCTGCCTTGGACATCCTTGAATCCATAGCTACGGAATTCGGAGCATCAGTAAGACACTCAATTAAGACATTTCGAAGCACCAGAGTTCGTGGTACATTGTAGTAAGTGCCAAAGCATCGAGCCATTTTCTTCAAAACATCGTAGGATAGAAAACGCTCAATTGGTTTCTAACGGAGCTGGATTCCGTAGAAAGTAGCCCATCAGCTCGGTAATTGACATATTGAAAGCACTGATCAAACCACCGCATTCATGGACTAACAATCGCACAAAATTGAGCTTCTTCGTTTCAATTGGCAATCCTGCGATTGGCAAAGCCAAGAATTCTTGTACTTCCGTGTCACTCAACAGGAAATCGTTTCTACCAAACGTCATGAGAGGTTGGAATTCGGCCGGGCTCTCGATTCCTCCTTCCAGTGCGTGATTCGCACTGATAATAAAGTGGATATTGCTTGGTAGCCATGATGGAGCGACGCTGATCAAAGCGGTCCAAATCGATTTGTCATCGTATTGCTCTTGGGCGTCATCAATCATAATAACATGCGTTTCATTCTCGCTGAGAGTCACTTCTTTGGTGTACACATCAATTCGGCCTCTCGCAACAGATCATTCGCGGATACGTTGTCGTCGCCAAAAAATGAAACTCGAACGCAATGAAGGTGAAATAACGGTGAGCGAAAAGCGACAACAGCGACGACTTTCCTGATCCTAACGGAGCAGCTAGGAGGACGAATCGGGTTCCTTTGGATTCAATTTCTTCGTAAATCCGGTCGAATAATTGCTCACGAGCAAGATGCGGAGCGTGAAGCTTCAAACCATGCATGGTAATTAAAACAGGCGGCAATGGCTTCGGGCTATAACAACGAATGCTTCTTTCGCACTCGTTTGCCGGCATCTCCACGATGAGCACCTCTTTCTCGTCGAGCTCAGCCAACGGGTAGAAGCAATCAAGAGGCTGACGGTCGTCCGACTCGAACGCTGCTCTGTTCTTGTACACCTTGAGGTTGGGCGTATCCACGCCTTTGAGAAGACTGTGCGCATATGTGTCCTCCACGCCATTCATGAAGTTGAACATCCGGGAGTCTTGAGCGCAATCGAGGGCGTGCCTCGCCATTTCCTCCCCGCTTCCATTTACGAGAAGGAACAGCGCTTTACGCGTCATCAGTCTTCTACTGCAAATTCTCGAATGACAGATTTCATGCGACGCGACGACTACAGTACTACAGGAGATTGCTTTCCTTCACAATCCCGACCATAGATAAATATTTATTTAGTTTCATTGATTGTAAAAGCTAGAGTAAAGCTGTTTGTCAGCGGCAGAAAAGCCCTTATGATGCCCCCACAATCCTTTTCAGTCCTACTTAGAAATCAATTAAATTATAAAGAAGGGATCCATATTTTCTGGCATTATTCAAGACCGACGAGTGTCTTTTGACTCATTTTCTCAACTTGATAGAGCTCTCTTTCGTCCCAAAGATGCAGCGGCATTTGGACAATTGGCCTGACTGAAAGAATACCTTGATTTGTTCTGGCTGGCGGTCCGTTCTCTCGCTTTTGCTGACACAAAAGCGACACATGCATATCCTTGCACTCGAAACGCAGCATATCTTCCGGCCGAAGTGAATCGCTTCATTCTTTCCTCGTTGTTGAATCCATTCACGAACAATTGAATTCCCCACTTGAGGTTGCCTCGCAGGTACAGATCCGTTTCGTAGTTAGATTCGCGATCGGTCTGCAAAAAATACACAACTGGCAAATCCGTGCAGAAGGAGACTGAAGGATCAATTTGATTCACAAGACACGAAAAAGACTTGAAACGTCAGTTTCTGAACTGACGTTTCAAGTCTTTTTCGTTGAATCCACCTACAAATAATTCTTGGAGAGCACTCGCAGACATGCTGCCAATCGTGAGCCTGATGAGTTCGTGAAGCGATAACGGATCCGACACAGGTGTCGGGAACAACAACATGCTGAAAAATCTCTTTGCTACTTCAGACGAAAATCGTAAAGAGTCATCACTATCATCCACGAGAATTCCAGCTTTTTTTAGATTCACGCAGTACCCAGAGTCTCTCTTGGAAAGGCTCGAGTCCAGAGCTACAGACGAACAAGGCACTTTGTCAAGCAATTTCTGAGCTTTCGAGTCTTCGGTCTTCTGAAATCAGGGCCAAAACATCGCGACATTTTCTCCAGCAAATCGGCATGTAGGAAATACTCGATCAACTCAATCTCGGACGGATCCGGGTTATCCCGAAAGTCGTCTTCCAACCAGCTGACCGCCATTCGAAATGCACCGATCAGGCCGTTGCATTCATGAACCAACAATTTGACAAGGCTGGGTTGGGTTTCATCATTTTAGACGGGAGTCCAGCTATTGGCAAAGCCAAGAATTCCGTTACTTCGTCATCACTGAGCAGGAAGTCCTTTCAACCAAACGTCACGAGAGATTTAAATTCCGCCGGACTGTCAGCTCCTGGTTTCAATGCATGATGAGCACTGATAATGAAATAGACATTGCGAGGTAGCCACGAAGGGCCGTCATTGATCGTGACGATATAGGCTTCGTTGTCATTGACTTTCATTGTTTTGGCATACACGTCAATTCCAGCCATGCGCAACTCATCGCTTGCAGGTGCGGTTTCACCGCCATAATACGATACATCAACCCAGTGCAAACGAGGGAAGCGCTCAGCAAACAGCAACAATAAGGAAGACTTCCCTGATCCTGATGGAGATGCCAACAGGACGAAGCGGTTTCCATTAGAGTACAATTCCTCGTAGATTTGGCGAAGCAATTGCTCACGTGCGAGGTGAGGAGTATCGGTGCTCAACCCATGATACGCTACTTCAACAGGAGCAAAATTCTTCACATCAACACTGGGAGCTCTGACTGGTATTTGCGCTTCGTCCGCTATTTGAGCAAAAGGCCTCACATCAGCACTCGGAGCGCTCCACAGACGCCTAACTGGGATCTGCACAATGAGCTCTTCTTCCGCGCCAAGCTCTTTCAAGGGATACAAGCAGTCAAGGGGCTGAGTATTGTCTGAGTCGAACTCTTCTCTGCTCTTGAACACTTTGAGATCGGGCGCATCGACGCCGTGGAGAAGTCCGTTCTTGAAAGTCTCATTTACAGCACTCATAAAAGTGAACATCTTGGCTTTGTCGGGGCATTTGAGGCCGTATCTCGCCACTTCTTTTCCGGCCGCGCTGACCAGCGAAAACATCACGTCACACTCCATCCGTCTTCTTCTGTTGATGGAGAGAAGACGAGTTTTAAACCCCACTAGCTTATGCGAGGGGGTATCTCCTGACCTCGATGGATATGCCAACAAGACAAACTGATCTTCATAGATAGATATATGCGGTCAACGAGATGAGGCGCTTTGGGGTTGGCATTCCTCGCATTTTGAACGTATTGTGCCATCTCTTCGCCTATTTCATTGACCAGCTGAAAGACCTCGTCTCTTCTTCTGCAACTCCTTCAATGTCAGCGAAGAAAAGCTTGACGTATGATACGAAAAAGGCTGGATGTGGTCTAAATTGACGAACGGCACTCTCGTGATATTCCACGGATGGACTGATTGGCTACATGACGTGGATGCTGTGGTCTTGGTAGAGAATGAGAAGCTCTCGCTGGTGTTTCTGCTCCTTCCGGTAGCAGAAGAAGCCGCTGATGACCAAGACGATCAGTGAGCTCACGAGGATGATCCCTGTGAGACCAATGAGCGTGATGGACTCGGTCTCAGCTGTCGTTCTCTCGGTTCCAGTCGGTTCATTGGCAAGACCCTCGGCAGAGCTGCAATCTGCCCGGTCGCTTGTGTTGTATCCTTCAGCCGCCGAAGCAGTGGAGGCCACACTGTCTACGCTTCGAGAGCCATCACCGAGCAGGGCTGCGTTCATGGCTGCAATGTAGTCGCTGAACAATTCGTAGGCGTGAGCTTGGTCCGGTATGGGCGCGATCATGTCGTAAGCAGGATCTTCTGGGGCAACGCACAGTCCGTCCCGGGCGAAGGTGTTGGTCGGACACTGAGACGCTGGGTCTGCGTGGATATACCACGCCTCTGTGGGCGTATTACCAGGGTCCGAGTACTCGCAGACTGCGACCATGACGTTGGTTCCGCACGTCGCGTAGCCGCATCCGACTGCCTTTGTATCTGCCCACACGATCTGCGAGTACGAGTTGTAGACGCCAAGGCCCACACCATCGCCCTTGACCGATGGCTTGGCCAGTGACGGAAGGACGGCGAGTGAGGTCTCCACAGCCCAGCTCTGGAACGCCAGGTCGATGGTCGACGTCGTTGTGGCGTCGCTGTGCTCAAACGCGTTCGTTCCGATGGCGTCATTGCTGCTGCTGACATCGCAATGCACTGCTTGGCTTATCGCATTGGTCGCCAGTGTGTCGTTCCACGTGAGCTGCATCATGTTCCCAGCGGAGAACGACAGCGCCGTCATGCGGAAGAAGTTGTGTCGATCGATCCAGAGTGCTTGCTCATACAGCGTGAACCTGCCGCCTTGGTCGCCACTCGCTGCCATGACAACAAGCATGCAGGAGACCAGCAGAAGCACGAGCGACCGCTTCATTATTAAGAAGAAGATAATGACGTCCAGAACTGGAAGAGCAGAGCACCAAGAAGGAATAAGAAGTCGGTGCAGTAGTAGGGAAACAATACTTTTCGTTTAACACGGAGGCAAAAATGAATGCTGTCTGACACGCAAACGGTCTCTTTACTGACGAGGCTATCCTGCTTATAAGATGTGGATGCCGCCGTTCTGGATGATGTCCTGCTGTCGCTGCTGGTTCTTGCGGTAGCTCACGAAGATCGCCGAGGCGGCGACGGCCACACAGCCCACGACCACGACACCGGCCACGCCGATGGCCGACATGGAGCTGCCGCCGCTCGAAGACTCGGTGTTGGCCGTCTGCGCATCACTGGCGGTGGACGAGGCCGTGGTCGATGTCGTGGATTCGGTGCTGGCCGTGGACGTCGCGTCGCCGGCGTCCGTGTTCGTGAACGTCGAGCCCGAGGCCGAGCTGGCCGTGACGCTGGCTACCACGTCTTCGTCGTCCGTCGTCGTGGTGTCATCGTCCGTGGTGTCGTCCGAGCCCGATTCCGTCGTCGAAGCCGAAGCAGAGGAAGACGCCGTGGTCGTCTTGCTCGTCGTCTTCTTCGTGGAGGTGCTGCTGGACGTCGTGGACTTGCTGGTAGCCGAAGTGGTGGAGCCGCTGTCCGAAGAAGACGGCGTGGTCGTCTTGGTAGTGGTGCTCGTCTTGCTAGTAGTCTTGCTGGTCGAGGCCGTCGGTGTCGAAGCCGACGTGCTGGAGCTAGTCTTGCTGGTCGTGGAAGCCGAGGTGTCGTCAGCAGCGGAAGATGCCGATTCATCTTCATCCGTTGTGGCAGCAGTCGTGCTAGAGGTCTCATCATCGTCCTCCGACGTGGCAGTAGTCGACGTAGCAGCCGTCGAGCTACTGGCAGTGGATGCAGCAGTCGTAGAAGTCGTGGACGTCGCCGCCGCTGAGCTGGAGGCCGTGGTGGTAGACGACGTGGAGGTTGCATCTGCCGAGCTGGAAGCCGTGGTCGTGGTGGCCGACTCGTCCGAGCTGTAGCTGGAGCTGTAGCTGCCCGTGGGTGTAGTGAGCAGCGCCGCGTTCATGGTCGCGATGTACGTGCTGTAGACCTCGTAGGCGTTCTGGCCGGCCGGGATCGCAGCGATCGCGTCGTAGGCCGCGCTGCCCGAGACGATGCACAGGTCGCTGCTGGCGGTCGTTCCCGAAGGACACGAGGTGGCCGGGTCAGCGTGGATGTACCACGGCTCCGTGGCCGTGTTGCCGGCCTCCGAGTACTTACACACGACCACCATGTCGTCGTCGCACGTGGCGTAGCCGCAGCCCACGGCGCGCGTGCTGGACCACACGATCTGCGAGTACGAGTTGTAGTAGCCAACACCGACGGCTTCGCCCGTGGTCGTGGGCTTGTGCACGTACGGCAGCACCTTGAGCGAGGTCGAGACGGCCCAGACGTTGAACGCCAGGTCGATGATGGACGTCGAGGTGGCTCCGCCGGTCGAGTCCGTGTACGAGTTCACGCCCGTGGTCGTGGTGGACGAGCAGGTTGCGGCCGCCGTGGCCGCCTCCGTGGCCAGCGAGTCGCTCCAGGTCATCTGCATCATGTTGCCGGCCGACCACGGCAGCGCCGCGAGCCGGAAGAAGTCGTGGCGGTCGATCCAGAGCGCCTCTTCGGCCTCTGTGAAGGACCCGGCCTTGGCCAGGCCCATGAGCGCGGCCGCCATGCACAGCACCAGCGACACCTTCATTCTGCTTCTACCTTGTGGTCCGACTCCGTTGGGGCTGCTGCGGGGCGGATGGTCGAATGAGGGCGGGGCGGCTGTGTAGGGGAGGTCAGGGATGTGCGCGGTTCGCCATCAGGTGCTCAACAAGCCAGCCTGCCCATCAGCTGTTTTCCTTGATGCCGTCCCTCTACTTTAGCGCCGGCGAATTAACCCGCGCGCCAAACCAGCTGGTTTCCCAGCACCCATTCGGTGCGCTTCCCGAGAACGTGCCGTGGTGCGGTTGTAGGCAACGTTACCGAAATACCGGTATTTGGCTACTAGGCCAGTAGTACCAAAACATGGTGTGTTTTTAAGCTGTTCTCATTTTCAGGTATACAAGCATTTTGAGATCTAGAAAATCGGAGACCGGTTCGGGATCGTTTGCTTTCTGTGGTAATTAACCGGTCCTATATCTGAACCGCGAGCCAAATCTTTGGCGTGATTGCGGACATAGCCGGGCCCGCATCTTCCGCCACCGCCCACCCCCTTCCTGGTCACAGAGCAGAGGCCGGGGAGCCAAGCAGCAGCCATGGCCATGAAGGGGATCTCGGGCGACGCGCACTTCTTTGAGGAGTCCATGAACCTGGACCGCATCCGCAAGCTGCTGGACAACAAGCTGGGCGTGGCCGGCCACAGCGAGAAGCTCGAGGCCATGAAGTCGCTGCTGGCGTCCATCAGCAAGGGCGAGGACGTGTCCATGTTTTTCGCCGACGTGGTCAAGAACGTCATCGTGGCCTCGGTTGAGGTCAAGAAGCTCGTGTACATGTACCTTGTGCACTACGCTGACGCCAACGCGCAGTGCCGCGAGCTGGCGCTGCTCTCGATCAACAGCTTCCAGAAGGATCTGGCCGACGCCAACCCGCTCATCCGGGCGCTGGCGCTGCGCGTCATGACCAGCGTGCGCGTGCGCGACATCGTGCAGATTCAGCTGCTGGCGATCCGTAAGTGCGCGGCCGACTCGTCGCCCTACGTGCGTAAGTGCGCCACCAACGCCATCAGCAAGGTCTATGCCGTGGACCCGGAGCAGAAGGACGTGCTGGCCGAGATCCTGGGCGCGCTGCTCAACGACGCGTCCACGATGGTGCTCGGCAGTGCGATCATGGGTCTGAACGAGGTCTGTCCGGACCGACTGGACCTGCTGCACCGTCCGTTCCGCAAGATCTGCCACCTGCTGGCCGACATCGACGAGTGGGGCCAGGCCGTGACCATCCACGTGCTCATGCGCTACTGCCGCGAGCAGTTCCAGACGCCCGAGGCCTTCATGCCCAGCGACCAGACCAACGGCAAGAGCAAGACCGTGGTCTTCCCCAAGCGCAAGACCAAGCGCGGCTTCTACTCGGACGACGAAGGCGGATCGGACTCGGACACGGGCGCGCCCAGCTCCTCGTCCTTCGCGTCGCAAGGCCGCAATGATCCGTTCCAGCAGTCGCCCTTCCTGCTGGGCTCGGGCGCCTCCAAGCGCGAGATGATGCCGTCGGTCGGCTCGGTCTTCCGTAGCGACGCGTTGGCCAGCGGCATTGGCGGCGGCGAGCAACTGGACGAAGACCACCGCTTGCTGCTGCGCTCGTCGATCCCGCTGCTCAAGTCCCGCAACAGCGCAGTCGTGCTCGCGGTCGCCACGCTCCACTACTACTGTGGCACGCACAGCGCGGCCACGTCGACACTGATCGGGAAGTCGCTCGTGCGAATCATGCGCAGCCAGCGCGAGATCCAGTTCGTCGTGCTCTCGGTCATCTCGTCCATGGCCACGTCCCGCTCGGACATGTTCCTGCCCTTCCTGCAGGACTTCTTCGTGCGCGCGACCGATCCGGCCTACGCGCGCAAGCTCAAGCTCGAGATCCTGACGTCGCTCGTCACCAAGGACAACGTGGCCATCATCCTGCGCGAGTTCCAGGCCTACGTGCGCCACGTGGACAAGTCCTTTGTGACCATGACTGTGCGAGCGCTCGGTCGCGTGGCGGACGCCATGCCCTCGGTCGCGGAGCGCTGCTTGAGCGGCCTGATGCGCCTCGTGCGCTCCTCGAACGAGCAGGTCGTGGCCGAGAGCGTGGTCGTGATCCGCCAGCTCTTGCAGCAGTGCGCCATCGACAGAGACCGCTTGCGCGTCGTGCGCTCGCTGGCTGCCATGATGGTCACCTCGCGCGTGACGAGTCCGTCAGCTCGTGCCTCGATCGTCTGGATGCTGGGCGAGTTCCAGGACGAAGTGGGCGCCGTGACCTGCGCGGCCGAGACTCTGCGTCTTCTGGTCAAGTCGTTCGCTGATGAAGCCACGGAGGTGCGTCTTCAGATCCTGAACCTGGCTATCAAGCTGGGTCTCCGTGAGCCACAGAAGCGCCCGATTCAGTTGCTGCTTCAATACGTGATTGAATTGTGCAAGTTTGATGCCGACTACGACGTTCGCGATCGCGCTCGTCTCGTGCGAGCAGCTCTTTCAGGTGATGCGTCCGTTGTGAACCCGCACAAGCTGTTTGCGAGCAAGAAGCCGGTGCCGCTGATCGGCTCGGAGGAAGAAACCAAGTTGCGCTTCACGCTCGGATCGATGTCGAACCTGGTGCACCACAGCGTGCCCGGGTACGCCTCGCTCCCGTCCTGGCGCACGTCCAAGCCGGATCGATCGCTTCGCGACGAATCGTCGTTCGTGGACGAACGCCCCAGCGACTCTGGTCGTCGTGGCGGCTCTTCTTCGCGCCGATCCAAGGACAAGAAGCGCCAGGCCAGTGGCTTCTACAGCGAAGAGAGCGGCTCGGACGCCTCGGGCTCCGACTCGGATGCCTCCAGCGATCGATCGGGTCGCAGCTCCGAAGCTGATGCCTCCAGTAGCGAAGGCAGCGAGTCGTACTACAGCAGCTCGGAGCCAGAGTCTTCAGGCTCGGAATCAGAATACGCGAGCGATGCATCCGGGAGTAGTGCGGCGAGCGGAAGCAGCGAGGCGTCTTCGTCGTCCTCGGTGGACTCGCGTCGCCACCGACGGAACCAGCAATCGAGCAAGACCAAGGCCAAGGCCCGAGGCTCTCCACAAAAGAAGCAGCAGCCACCTTCCAAACCCGTGGATCTCTTCGATCCTATGAATTTTCTTGACACGCCATCAACCAGCGTTCCTATGACGCAGCAGCAGCAGCCGTTGTTTGCGGCTCCGTCCAACAACAACAACCTTCTAGGAGATCTCATGAATTTGAGCATGGCGTCTACATCGGCACCAGCAACCGTAACTAAGCGCGAGCTGCTTTCGTCTCTCGAGGGTGATGGACTCGAGATCCAGTACGCATTCCTGCGCCAGCCATCCATGTACTCGCCCACAATGAACCTCGTGCAGCTGTGGCTGTCCAACCACTCAGACGAGCCCATTTCGCGTGTGCACGTGGTGGCTCCTCAGGCCCAGCAGCCGCAGCAGGTCATGTCGTTCCCAGAGATCCCGGTGCTGTTCACTGGCGGCACTGCGTCCATGGCGCAGCTCCACGTGGACTTTGGCGGACGTCTCGACGGCGTGGCCCTGCAGGTGAAGACCAGCTCGTCCTCGTACGAAGTCATCCTAGCGCCGTCCGCTGGTGAGCTCATGGTGCCGCACAACATGAACGTGGACGAGTTTGCGCAGCGCATTTCGCGCAGTGATAGCTCTGCGCTGCACACGAACGACTTCTACCTGCACACGCCCGTGAACTTCAACGTGGTGATGCAGGCCATTCTCACCGAGTGCAACCTGGCGCAGATCTACGAAGTGAACCAGATGACCAACACGGTGGGCAAGTGCAAGCTCGCTGGCCGTGTGCGCAGCGGCTCCGGCGAGGTCGTGCTCGTGGGCATGGAGTTCCAGCTGCAATCCGGCAAGGCGCGCCTGCTGGTGGTCTCGCAGGACTCGGCGCTGGCGCAGAACGTGTCCAGCAGCATCAAGCGCCACCTGCCGATCCGCGAATAGGAGCGACAGACTGTGTAAAGTGCCAGTAGGGATGCATGCTATGCGTAGATAAGACCAGTTCTCATTGATACTCTCATGTTGCCTTTGGATCCAATCTGAGTCAAATCTGCGACGTGTGTGGATGGTAGTGGACCCAAATACTGTCCCAGATGGACACCTATTCGAGAAAAGTCGTCAAGGCGAATGGAGCTGGCGATTGCGCTGCAACGACTGGAGCTTGCGAAGGAGCAGGAGGAGGAAGCCCGCCACTTGCACGGAGAGGTGACCAAAGAGATCAACCGACAGTGCGACCTCTGTGATGCGTGGCCGCTGAGCACCCCAAACAGAAATTGGACCGAGCGTGGCTAGACATGATCGACGACTTGCGTGATGCGAAGGCAAGCGCGTATCTTAAAGTGACTGCTGCAGAGCGCGCACTCTCCAAAGCTGCCAGAGATGCGTCCATCGGTTCGAACTTGCTGTGTCTTGTCTGTGCTGATGGGAAATGCGCTTGGAACTGACGTCTTGGTGTGATGCTTCTAGCGCACACGGCGGTCTATATCGCCAGCCTCGGCGGCTTGATCCCCCTGGTGAAAGACGCTTTTGGTGCAGAAAAGAAGATGGTCAAGGTAGATTGAGCCAAGGATCAACTCTCAAGCAGGGCTTGCTGTCGTTTGAGCGTACTATAATGAGTCATGAGTGTTCTACTTGATCTCTTGTTGTTTTCATTCACGATCCTGTGCTCGTAGCGGACCCAAAGACCGGCCCAGATGCACATGTGGGACGACCAATCAAGTCTCGGCTTTTGATTGGCATGCGACCCACAAGCGACTTGCCGATGGAGATGGCCACGAGCACGCCGTTTGACGAGTTCTGCGTGTCGTTCCCGCCGCAGGTGGAGCAGGAGCTGGGCGAGGCCTATGGCCAGGACCATTGGGCCAAGATCAAGCACGCGCTCGCCAAGCCGTGAGTCTCCCAGCAGCCTCCGATTCATGCAAGCCATTGGTTCTGACTGTTCGTGTCTGCCTAGGACGTCCTACACGGCTGTGCGTATCAACACGACGCGTTGCACTCGAGAGGAAGCGCTCGTGGCACTGAAGGAATCTCTGTCCCAGTTCAACAGCCAGCTTGTGCAGGACACGAACCGAAATGAAGTCACGCCAACGCTGCATCCAGTGCTGTCGGACGTGCTGGTCATTCCGTCGGCGCCGCGCGTGCAGCCCGTGGTGCAGCACAATGACGAGTACAAGTCGATCATCGTGGACCGCCTGTGTGGCGAGGCCGTGTTGCGGGGCAGCGATATCTACGCACGCGGCATCATGAGCGCCAGCAGCGGCATCAACGCCGACGACCGCGTGAACGTGTACGTGGATCTCGACCACCTGACCACGCGCGGCAGCAACACCGACGTGCACACCGGCCGCAAGCTGCTCATCGCCCACGGCACGACCGTGATGGCTCGCACAGAAATGTTCCGCGCCCAGCGAGGCCTGGCGATCACCAAGCTCGTCCGCGTCTGCGACGACGCGCCGCCCATGAACGGCATGCTGCCTGGTTCCATCTACGTGCAGAACCTGCCGTCCACCGTCGTGGCCCACGTGCTCGACCCTCAGCCTGGCGACGTCATTCTCGATATGTGCTCAGCTCCTGGCGGCAAATCGTCGCACATTGCGACGCTCATGAAGAATTCGGGCATCCTCGTGGCCTGCGATCGGTCCAAGCGCAAGGCCATCGAGCTCAAGAAGCTCTTCACGGAGCTGGAGTTCGACTGCGTCTACCCTCTCCAGATGGACACCACCCACTCAGTGCTGCCCAAGAGCGATGCGCCGTCGCAGTCCGTGGCCGAAGTGCTCGCCCAGGCCATGAAGAACACGGACGCCAAGGCCCATTTGCTCCAAGTCAAGGGCGGATTCCACCCAGAGACCTTCGACAAGATCCTTCTGGATCCGCCGTGCTCGGCTCTCGGTCTGCGGCCACGTCTGCTCCACGCAGGCGACGCCGACAACCTCGAGGAGTACGCCAAGATGCAGCGCAACTTCCTCTGGGCGGCTTCGTTCCTGCTCAAGCCCGGTGGTACGCTCGTGTACTCAACCTGCACCATCAACCCGCGCGAGAACGAGCAGATGGTCAAGCACGCGCTGGACAACTACCCGTTCAAGCTGGAGCCGCAGAGCGTGCATATTGGCGACACTGGTCTGCTGAACCAGGGTCTGACGCCTGAGCAGGCAGCACTCGTGCAGCGATTCGACCCGTCGAACGAAACGCTGGACACTATGGGCTTCTTCTGCGCCAAGTTCACCAAGACCCACTCGATCCAATCGACCACGACTGGGTCTCAAGAATAGATAGGACTGTAGAGGCTGCTTCAAGAGTGACTCGGCCAAAGATATAAGAAACGCTAGACGGAACTCACGAAGGGTAGATAGTTAGCTTAGAGTTGAGAAACGTACGACTGAATGCACGGGGTTTAGCAGATAAATACGGACCAGAATGGTCACGCCGGCGTACAGCGGCCGAGCTGCTGCTCAGCTAAGGGTGACCCTCGATAGCCTGGATGCCGTGGATGATGGAAGCCGCGACGTATTGGAGGAGCATCATAACGGACTCGTAACTGTCACTGCGTGACCAGACGCAAATCGAAATGATGCCCCGCACAACAGAGATACTGGTTCGCACAACTACAAATAGAAGCTCGTCAACTACATACAAAACTCACAAATTCCAGTTGCTCATTAACCTCGCCATATCGTTGTCCGTTGCTCGTTTGCTCGGTCGAGGAGCAGTTTTGCGGCGTTTCGAACATGACTTCGATTCCGAAATGTCGTGTGGACCAATCTCTCGGAAATCGTTGTCGACCGGAGTCCCAAAGAAGTCCAAGGAAAATCTGTCAACCTGCGCCTGCCAAAGGATCGCAGACCGAAGCGAATGCATTTACATGCCCAGCTGAAACAACTTGAGGTGCCAACATAGAAGAGCCGAGTGCCACATTGGAGGACTGCTCGAAACGTGCGTGGGCTGCGAAATCTCGCCGATCAAGACCGCGCCCGCCTGCAAGTGCGAGTTCATGCTGCTGCTGGATGCGTCTCAGCACTGAGTAAGATCGTCAACCCCTACGATCCGATTTAAACGCGCGCTGTAACGATCTCAACTCGCAGAAGTGCAAGACGCGGCTGATGGTTCGATTCAGGATCGTGAAAGAAGTGTCGCTACAACGCGTGTGGGTGATAGTAGCACGCGTACGGAACGCTACAGCAGGCAATGAGATCAACTAGACCATCCATAAATATACTACGCATCTACACATGACAAACGACATCGAAAGAGCCTTCTTGGTCCTTGGGATACATCAATCTACCTTGACCATCTTCTTTCGTGTCCTCAAAGCTCCTGTCACCAGAGAGATCAAATCGCCTAGGCTGGTGATGTAGTTCCACACGGTCTCTAGAAGCATCAACAAGACTTCACGTGAACAGTTCAGACGCATTTCCATCACGACAAGCACGGACCTGAGTACACGTCGTCCTCTGCGTCGGAGAGTGCACTTTCCGCATCCAACAGTTGCAGTAGCGCGTGAGCCTTCGCAGCATGCAAGCCAGTGCACACGTCTTCCCAGGCCGGATCCGGAAGGTAGAGTTCCTCTTCAGGGTGCTCAGCGAACCACGCATCAAATCTGGCGGACCATCGAGCACCCTTCTTGGTCACCTCTTCGTCCAAGCGGGTAGTTTCCGCCACCTACTGCTGCTTCTGAAGTGAAGGTGCATGACCTCCGAGATTCCATGGCTCAGTGTGTAACCGTGTCAAATCACACGAACTAATCTCCGTTCTGGTGCCGATGGCAGCCCACACGATAGCTACGCATTACCGAATGCGGCGACCACGACATTCGTCAATTCGTGCCGCAGGGTCCAAGATGAAGAGGGCGAAGGTGCCGACTGATCACACACTGCTCAAGCGGCAACTGTCGGTCCTAATCGAGTTGGCGCTTAAACAGTGCGTGGACGGTCGGAGCCTTCACCCTCTTCAGCGGGAGAAAGTCACAAGCGATTGTGAACTACTGATGAAAACATCGCGGACTTCCAGTGGTGAGATGACGATCCACTGTATTGAAGCGGTTTGGAGAACTAATTTTCGTTGTTGTGCACGGCAGATATGCTAGACGTCTTTGTGGCGCTCTTCAAGATCGGAATGGGCTGATCATCATCTTTCATGCCATGGACAGTTGTGGTCGCGGCCGCAAGTCGAACAAGAGATTCTTCGACTCGCAACGTGCACAACGAATCCCTTCGCTTGCGGATAATGATGTCGTAGAATAACACTGTCGACATCTTAAACTGCAAGCGATGTGATGTTTGAAATGCAGCAAACCCGCTCCTCGACAGAGCGAAGGCTGCTTGCATGTGTGATCTCTGAGTGCCTTTGTCAAACTTTTACTTGTAGGTCTTCGAACTTGTCTCGTCGCGGTGCACAGGATTCCTTCGATTTACGCCTCGCCCTAATGCTCGAACATGTCATCGCTAAAATCATCCTATCCTAGCCATCGTGGGAGTAGCAACCCGGCGTGTTAATCCATTATCACCCGTTGATCCCCGCTCATTTTCCGTTGGTATCATCTAAGCTAACAAGTACGTTCACTGCTTTCTTGTTTCTTGTGGCGGAGAAGATTTGTGAGCCCTATTGACGATTCAATGTCCCTTTGCAGTCTTCTTGAATACGACTTACTGTAGTCCTCTTGATGCAAGCGGTCACGTCTGACGCACTAATAGCAATTTTGCGTTGAACGAGCGCGAAAATGTCGGAGCCAAATGCTTTATTACGATCCAGGTTTGGCCAAGAGCAAGGCGCTCTCCACATGTATTTAATTTTTCTATCAAACATTATAGCTAATAGACGGGAGGAACACAGAGACATCGTGCCATGCATCGGATAGCAGTCTCTTGGCCAGTAGCACGCCCATTTTGGTCCTGTGCGTGGACATGCGCAATAAAAAATCCCCTCTCCAGCCGAGGGAGCCAGTGGCTTGGCGTATCGAATGAACAGGCTTGAGGGCGTTAACGTATTCACTCGCATCTGCGTGAGTCCCACATGGCTTCCAGCTCCTTCCATCGCTCGGCGCCGCGCTTGGCCTGTTCTTCCGCAAACAGAGCCGAGCGGATCGTACTGTTCGCACTCGCCTTTGGTCGCTCGGCTTCGGCCATCTTGCTTCGAGGGGCTTTGGCGTCGACATCGTGCGTGAAGACGCGCAGCGAGGGCACGATCCGCGCGCTCCACTGCTCCTGGGAGGCCACTTCCAGCTCCTTCAAGCGGTCGGCGCCGCGCTTGAGCTGCGCTTCGTCGAAGCCGGCGAAGCGAGGCCCAGTGCCAGTGCTGAGGCTGCGGCAGTTGCTGTCCACCACGCGCACGGAGGACGGGGCGGAGCGAGGGAGAACGATGCAGCGCAGCATGACGAGGAGAGCTGAGGAGGAGGAGGCGCTTGGGGCTTGAGCCGGAGATGGGGATGTGGAGCTGTTCAGATCATGTCGGCAGTCAGCGGAGAACAATCGCGTGGCGGGATCCAATAATAATCCATACCCTTTCTAAATCGATACACGAGACCAATCAGCGAATGGTATTTATAGAATGGCTACACTACACTGTACACATGCATATCCTCTTATTTCCGATGCAGAACGGCGATTGTTCTGGCTACATTCCGAGCCGAATGCGTTACCTTCGCGACACATTCATAGGTTACATGGCGATTAAAGCTGGACTTGGATCGGTCCGTTGAACGCTGTGGCTTCGACCGTGAACTGCGTTAGCAGTTGTAGCTGTGCATGGAAGCTTTCGAGCGAATGGGCGCCTGCTTGAGTGGGCATCTTGACCTGCACGCTCTTCACGGTCATGTACGGAGCGATGTGCTGGATGGGATCCTTCGTGAGTAGATCGGATGCTTGCGCGTGCATGGAGACCCAGGCGAAGGAGCCGCTGCCTGGCTGCAGGAGCGATCCGCTGGCGCTGCCATTGGCGAACATGCGCTCAAAGCAGGCCCACTGATGCGGCAATTTCGGTATCTTCGGGATGCCAATGACGCAGATGCCACTGGTGGCGCTTCGCAGCCATACGGTCAGTCTTGGGAACAGCAGACTGCAGAGCAGCTCCACGTAGAGCACGGTGTTGCTGCTCAGGATCATCACGGGGCCCTTCTGCATGGCAGTGGAGAGCAACTGCAGGATCCGCTCTTCGATCGCACGCATGGCCGAGTAGATCGCCGCTGGCATGTTGGCGTATCGTCGACTCGCATGCTCGAGAGATTGAACTGTCGTGTTGATGCCGAGGTTCTGCGTGAGCCAAGCCGTTGGGGCCAGCACATCCTCCCAGTGGATCACGTACACGTGACGCGGTGTGGACGGAGTCGAGGCAGGCGCAGGGCTCTGGGCCTGAGCTGCTGGTCGAGAGCGATAGCGAGAGGAGGCCGGCGGGGGCGGCATGGAGGCGTATCTGCTGTTGGACGTGAAGGAAGACCGCATTGTGCTTGGCGTATGGTGAATCGTGAAATGACTTGAAGACGTGAGCTTGAAGTGGGTGATAGAGAGGGACCATCACTGGGCTGAGTCCAGGACAATCACTCACACGTGTCAGCGGCATTCATTATCAAAATACCCACCAGCCAATCAGATCTGAGTCGGATGAACGTGGGTTCATTATGCGAAGAGCAAGCTGCTCATGCAGCGAGCAGTCTGCCGCTTTGGCCGGAGCTTCGCGCGCAGCTTCGTCTCTTCGAACCAGAGCTATTGGCGCCCAGCATTGGCAGCTGCTATTTTTGCTGGCGGGGCCGCTGGTGTGTCTATTCTTGGGGGTTATCGTGCCTTTACAAGTGGCTCGACGCCTCCATTCCAGAGACCACTTTGCATAGAGGAGAAGACTATGGAGCAGGAGGACGACGGATACGACAGCATTGACGAAGACGCCGAGCTGGAGCTGTCCTGCGCGCTGCACGACCTGGCGCTGCGTGTGAAGCACTTTGAGGAGGACATGAAAGGTCGCTTCACGCACCACGGCGACGAGGACGAAGAGGAGATCGAGGAGATCCCGGAGCACGACGAGTGCGGCTCCCCGCGTCACCCGCTGCTGTCCCCTCGTGCAGCCGCCAAGAACAACAGCAGCCGGAACCGGCGGAGCCACAAGTTTGCGAAGGAACCGGACGAAGACGAGGAGGAGGAGGAGGAGGAGGAAGATGACGATGGATACGAAGAGGATGAGGACCACGAGCCCACTGGGCTACTGCAGAGAGACGACAAGGAGTGGGATGACCGTGATCAGACACAGGAGCTGAGTGAGTTAAAGCAGAGCATCGCGTTATTGCTGCAAAACATGAAGAACGAGGCCAAGGCGCTCGATCTGGAGGCCAAGCAGGAAGGCAACCAGTGCAGCTAAGAGAAGAAGAACAATCTTTTTTCTTACGATCTTTAGCATTTGTATGCAGGAGAGAGCCTTGGAAAGCGTGTGTTGAGTTGTGAGTAGTTTCTGTCAAGCATACATCATCATTAGTCCACCTCCATTCCACTCCAGTTCACAGCAGCAAACGCACCATTACAATCAAAATAGAAGAAGCCGTGTTGTTTCTAGAGCCCAGACATCGCACATACCACCCACTCGTCTCTTGAGTCTTGTTGGTTCTTTTGGTGGCGGCTCGCAAGCAGAGAAGATAGGCTGACTGACCGACAGCTAGATCCACGCCGTCGTGGAGGTCTGCTGTTCGCTGTCGTCGCCACTGTTCTCTACGAGCGGATGGTATGTGGCTTGGCATCATTTGGACTGCAGGTATTCGAGGAACCGCTTTTGCAACTCGAATTCCTGCTCCCGGAGCTCCGTTTCCTTGATGCGCTGATCCATATCGAACTGGATCTTGCTCTCAATCAGCTCCAGAACACGGGCGCGGAAGCTTTCGCCCTCCAACTGCGTGCTGTCGAATCGAGGCGCAGCAGGCAGACCGCTATCTAACTTTCGTCGCTTCTGCGCCGTGAGCGGTAGTTTGGATGCGCGATCCTTGCCGGTGCTGTCGCCTAGTAGCAGCGAGGCTGAGTTCCTCGTCGCGGTCTTGTTGTTCTTGCGCGCGATGCACGTGTTCAGCTCGCGCAGAATGGCTTCTTTGCGGGCGTTCTCCTCCACGGAGCCGTGCTTAAATAGTTTATCGTGCTTGCCATCCGAGTACATCTTCATCAGTGCCGTCACTCGATCACTATATATCAGAAACGGTCAAGTGAGTGTGCATGCAGATGCATGGAAGACCAGTCATAAGCATCGACTGCGTGCTGATGGCATTTAAACGTACCGACAGGTATGCCAAGAGTATGCCTCCGGGTTCTTGAACAGCTCTTCGCCCACGGTCTCAGCGATGTTCTGCCACATTTGCAGCCGCGTACCGTGCTTGGCCGTGAACGGATTATTGTTGCGCATGGCTTCCAGCAGCAGCACGTCCATACTGCCGTTGAATTTTGCATAGCGGCCACGCACTGCACGCTGCGTTGTACCTACATAAGCCGAAACCACGCATAGGTCGTCACTTGCAAGGCCATGATCCAAGGACGCTTCCTGGCCATGCGCTGAATATCAGGCAGCGTAGCTCTTGGAGCGCAACGAGCCAGTTCCAGGATTACGCTGCAATAAACCCCCAGGAGGCACCATCGACCACAGCTATAGCAACAAGCATGAAATGCACGCGCAGCTGCATGGCCAGGTCTCTGTGGTCTGCATGGGGCGAGGTCCACGTACCATTCGCCACGGTCGGAGTCTCGTGCTCGGCCATTGTTGCCTGGATTATCCCTTTTTCTCTACAAATCGATTTTCAGCCGTTCACAAAATGGGATTTTTCTGAAAAATAAATATCCCAGAGGTCTCATTCATGATATCACATATTACAGGTATATCATTATAAAGAGGTAGAAGGGAGAATACGTTTGCCAGGGTATTTATTGTAAGGGTTCAATGAACCGGTTCATGATTTCGGTCCGGGCCCGGTCTCCGTTCCGTTGTCTCAATCTGGATCTCGAAGGGGTTTTCGTCGTCGCCTGCGTCACGTTTGTACCTCGTTCAACTTCAAGCGTACATATGGTGAAAAACCTCACGCCCGGCCCCTTCACTTCAGAATCACACGTGCAGTCCACGGCCGTCCGCCAATAAGAGCGCTCTGTTGCCAATCCATCCGCCGAGGTTTTATGGTCGTCGATCCCACTCCTCCGCCGAGCGCTGATGGCTGCTGGTACACCAACCGGTACAGCACGTCCGCTCGTCCGCTTGCCGACCAGCCGGCCGCCAAGTGGGAAACGGCGCTCACTTTGCCTTGTTCTCGATCGGCAACAAGCAGGAGTGAAGGTCGACGGCCATGGCGGAAGCGCATCAGGCCATCGGCGTGTTCGACGAGCACAAGCGCGGCGTGGAGCTACTGTACTCGGACCAGGGCATCCGCGTGTCCTTCACGATCCCGGCGCCATGGCAGATGCGTCAGACCATTGTGCGCACCTACTACCATATGCAGCGCGCTGTGATCCATCGCGTCTATCCGGCGCCGCCTCTCGCTGCAGTCGGTTTGATCGCCGCGGTGATCGTGATCGTGCTGTTGTCGCCAGCGGAATCCTGGTGGCGCAGTGGCTTCATCTCGCAGATCGTCTGGAACGTCGGCAATGTGCTCATCCCGTTCTCGCAGTATCTGCCCAAGTCGCTGTATCTGGCGTATCTGGCTGCGTGGGCGTCGTTTCTGGGACTGCTGCTGCTCATGTGGGTCCAGCGCATGACCCTGCGCTTGCTGCTGAGCTACCGTCGCTGGCTGTACCTGGCGCCGCGTGAGAAGAGCAAGATGGTCATGATCTGGGGCGGTCTGCTTAAGCTCATGAGCGGACGCAACCCGTTGACGTACTCGTTCCAAGATGCGCTGCCGCGCCTGCCGCTGCCATCACTCAAGGGCACGGTCGATCGCTACTTGCAGTCGGTGCACCCGCTGCTGTCAGATGAAGAGTACAAGGAAGTGGTCAAGATGTCGGAGGAGTTTCTGAAGAAAGAAGGCCCCAAGTTCCAGTTCTACCTGTACCTCAAGAGCTGGTGGTCGTCCAATTTCGTCACGGACTGGTGGGAGAAGTACGTGTATCTCAAGGGTCGCACTTCGCTCATGATCAACAGCAATTACTACGCACTTCCCGGCCGCAACCTCAAGTTCACCTTTTCGAAGAAGCAGGAAGCTGTGACGGCTGCCCACATCCGCCACTTCATGGAGTTCAAGCAGAATCTGGATCGCGAGCAGCTGCCTCCCATGATGCTGCGTGGCCTTGTACCGCTCTGCATGAGCCAGTACCAGCGCATCTTCTCCTGCACGCGCATCCCAGGCCGTGAGGAGGATCACCTGCAACTGTACCACCACAAGTCCAAGCATGTTGCTGTGTTCTGCAATGGTCACGTGTTCAAGATGCCGCTGTTCCAGAAGGGCGAGCACGGCAAGCTTCTATCAATGTTTGAAATGCAACGTCAGCTGGAATGGATTACCTCGACGGCCAAGCAGCTTGGCCCTGCCTCAGATGCTGAAGCGAACCTGGCTGCTTTAACTGCTGTGGGCCGTATCGACTGGGCTGAAAACCGTGAACGCTATTTCTCCGAGGGCAAGAACAAACGCTCACTGCAAGCAATTGAGTCCTCTGTGTTTGTTGTCGTGCTCCAGGACGAAACTCCGGAAGAGTGGACCGAAATGGGCCGTGATCTGATTCATGGCACTGGTGGTAACCGATGGTTCGACAAGTCGTTCAACCTGGTGGTGTACAAGAATGGTATTGCTGGCTTCAACGCTGAACACGCTTGGGCTGATGCCCCCGTGATGGCTCACCTCTGGGAGTGGGTTTGCACAATGAACACCGTCGCACTTCCGTACGAAGCCGATGGCAGTTGCAAGGCTCGTTTCGAGAGCGAACGCACGTCGACACTCCACCCATGCCGTGTCCTTGACTGGGATTTCACGCCTAGTCTCGAGTCGGCTGTGATCAAGTCGCTTGAGGAAGCCAAGGTGGCCATTGCCGATTTCGATCTGAAGGTGATTGCGCACGACGACTACGGCAAAGGACTGATCAAGAAGTTCCGCGTGAGTCCGGATGCGTTTATTCAGATGGCACTGCAGTTGGCTTACTTCCGCAACACGGGTACTATCACTCAAACATACGAATCCAGTATGACGCGTCTGTACAAGGAAGGCCGTACGGAGACTGTGCGACCTGTAACTGATGCGTCTAAGGCGTTTGTACTGGCCATGCAGGACGCGAGCATCCCGCGTGAGAAGAAGCTCAGTCTGCTGCAGGCCGCGTGCGGTGTGCACCAGGATGGTTACCGTAACGCAATGAGCGGCAAGGGCATCGATCGACATTTATTCACGCTCTACTGCTGCTCGGTAGGCTTCGGCATTGAGTCTCCATTCCTGAAGAATGCTCTCGGCCGTCCATGGCGTCTGTCGACCAGCCAACAGCCTCAGCAGCAGACGGACAACTGGAAGCAGGTGTCGAAGGTCCTGGAAGGCACTGAGTTCAGCATTAAGGATGCATTCTCTCCCGGTGGTGGCTTTGGCCCTGTGGCTGAAGACGGCTACGGCGTGAGTTACATGATTCCTGGTGAAGACACGATCTGCTTCCACATCTCGAGCAAGAAGTCGTGCTCCACCACGAGCTCCGAGAAGTTTGCGGAGGATCTGTTCAAGGCTTTTGCGGAGCTCAAGGAGCTCTGGCACTGATGCAAGCGAACGAGCAAGACCTGACAATTTCATGACGTAGAAAATAGATTTGATTGACGAGTTCTTGCTGCTGGTGCGTCACCATCTGATTATATCGTCATCTCACGACAATTGGTGCGCTCAGATTCCGAAGTGGAAGCCAAAGTTGTACCGAAATCATGGTACATGCCAAATGTACCAAGTATTTGGTACAATCGCCCCACGTGGCTTCTGTTTGGGTGGTCCAAAGCAAAAGACACACTCAATCCAGCAGCTCATCTCTCATGGCTCTCCCGACCGCCGCGGCCTCGTTCGTCTCCTCTTCGGCCTGCTTCGCGGCCTTCCGCAATGCCAAGGTCGCGTCCTCGCTCTCGCAGGGCGTGCAGTACATCGGCACGCACAACGGCACGTTCCACTGCGATGAGGCGCTGGCCGTGTCCATGCTCAAGCTGCTGCCCAAGTTCGCGAGCCACGATATCCTGCGCACGCGCGATGAGACCAAGCTGAGCACGTGCGACATCGTAGTGGACGTGGGCGGCGTGTACGACGCTGAGAAGCAGCGCTTCGACCACCACCAGAAGACCTTCGACACCACGTTCGAGGGCAAGAAGACCAAGCTCTCGAGCGCCGGCCTGGTGTACAAGCACTTTGGCAAGGAGATCATCCAGGTGCTGGCCACGGCGTCGCTGGCCAAGCCGCTGGACGACAAGACCGTGGAGCTGCTGCACAAGAAGACGTACAAGAACTTCATCGAGCACATCGACGGCATCGACAACGGCGTCGAGGTGAGCTCTTCGGGCGGCCCACTCAACTACCAGGTCTCCACCACGCTGAGCAACCGCGTGGGCTACCTCAACCCGGGCTGGAACGACGACCAGTCCGAGGCGAGCGTGAACGGCCAGTTCCAGCAGGCCATGTACCTCACCATCACAGAGTTCACGGAATCGGTGCGCAGCCTCGTGACCTCGTGGCTGCCGGCGCGCACGATCGTGGAGGACGCCATCAGTAAGCGCTTCCAGATCCACGCATCCGGCGAGATCGTGTACTTCCCGCAGTACTGCCCGTGGAAGGGTCACCTGTACGACATCGAGGAGGAGATGCTCATCAAGGACCAGATCAAGTTCGTGCTCTACAACGACGCCACGGGCGGCATGGTGCGCGTGCAGGCCATCAACACCGAGTCCGGCGCCTTTGCTCTGCGTCGCGGCCTGCACCAGGACTGGCGTGGTCTGCGCGACGACGCGCTGTCGCAGGCTTCGGGCATCGAAGGATGCACGTTCGTCCACGCGGCCGGATTCATCGGCGGCAACAAGACGTACGAGGGCGCACTACAGATGGCGGCCCAGTCGCTTGAATCCGCGGAGACGACGCAATAGATAACTCCATGAATGAATGAAATGCTCATTAGCTTCCTAGTCTGTCAGGCTTCCATCATGCAGCCATTTGAGATAAGGCGACGGTTCGTTTTATGCTCGTTTGTCTTGGTTTCAGTATGCCAAAAGATCATTTGGCAACATGGCGTGTGGACTGACGCCGGAGCTGGCGCGCATGCTGGGCCAAATGGCGCAGGAGAACGAGCGCAAGGCGGCGGAGGCGGAGGCCGCCGCGGCCGACTCTGCACGGCATGCGGAGCAGGCCAAGCTCAAGATGGCGGCCGTGGAGGCCAAGCACCAGAGCCACCAGATCTACGACTGGACGCAGACCTACGAGCAGTGGGACGCGTGGGAGGACCCCGAGGAGCTGGCCAAGCGCGAGCAGGAGGCTCGGGAGCGCAGCGAGCGCGCGGCCAGGGCGCAGATGGGCTGCAACCACGACCACTCGGCCGAGCAGAAGCTCATGGACATGAGCACGCGCGACAAGATCGCGTGCTGCGAGCAGTTCCGGCTGCTGGGCAACGCCTTCTTCGCGCAGGGCCAGTACCAGCGCGCCGCGTACCACTACCACAGCGCACTCGTGTACTTCGAGTACATGTTCCCGGACACAGACGAAGAGAACGCCGAGTGCGACGCGCTCAAGCTCAAGGTGCTGCTCAACTTCGCAGCCTGTCGCCTCAAGAGCGCGCACTACGACCAGGTCGTGCACCACTGCGACCAGGCGCTGCAGCTGGATGGAAGCAACGTCAAGGCGCTGTATCGACGCGCGCAGGCCTACCGCCTCAAGGACGAGTTCGAATTAGCCATGCAGGACATCACGCAAGCCATGGCGCTGGCCCAGGACCCGTTGCTGGCGCAGGAGAAGACGCTGCTGCAGGCCAAGATACTGGCCTACCAGCACAGGAGCAAGCAGGTCTCAGCCGCCATGTTCGGTGGTGCCAAAGCCCAAACCAGAGCCAACAGGACCGGCATGGAGTCTGGATTCGGCCTGCCAGATGCCAAGTGCATGCCGCTGCAGCTGGTCAAGAGCAGCGAGGCGCCGGAGTCGCTCTCGTTAGACAGCTGGAAGCCGTGCACTGCGGGGCTCAAGGAGCTGGACGCGCTGCTGCAGTCGTTGTAAGAGAACATGCACAGTTTATTCTATAGGATATGCGAGGCTGCTAGAGGCTTAGTCAAACTTGAACGAGTTGGAAGCCATGGTGATGGCGCCGCACATGTACGTCGAGCGCTTCTTCTTGTTCTTCTCCTTGGTGAAGTCCTTACCGCGCACCTTGATCAGGATGTTGTTGGCCTTGCTGCCCACGCCTTCGTTGCCGAACGCGGCTTCGTCTGCTCATGGAAAAGAGATCAATCAGCATCCTGTCCATCGCAGGCAAGTAAGTCTGATCCACAACGTACAGCTATTGTCACGCAGAGTGTCGTCCACGATCTGCTGCGACCAGAACTCGCCGTCAACGCGCTGGAACGGAGTGCCGGCGGACTTGGAATCCACGTTTTTCTGCAGATCAAAGCAAAGTGAGTCTCATGTCAATGGCAACTCATAGATGGTTAAGGGTGGTTTACATACCGGCTTCTCCATCTTCTTGGGCTTCCACTCGAGAGCGGCCTTGGCAGCGGCATTGCGTCGCTCTTCTTCCTTGGCAGCAGCGTCTTCGTCTTCGTCTTCGGAGGAAGAGGACGAGTCCGAGCTGGAGGAATCGGAGCTGTCCGAAGAGGAGGAAGAGTCGGAGCTTGACTCGGCCGCCTTGGCCTTCTTGGCGCTGGACTTGGCAGCAGGAGCAGCCTCGGCCTTGCGCTTCTTGGAGTCGACAGGCGCAGCGGCCGCCACCTTCTTCTTGGGCTTGGCTTCCTCTTCGTCAGAGGAAGAGTCGGACGACGAAGAGTCCGAAGACGAGTCCGAGCTGGACTCCTCCTTCTTGGCGGTCTTGGCGGCAGCAGGAGCGGCCTTCTTGGCAGCAGGCTTCTTCTGCTCTTCTTCGCTCTCGTCATCAGCATCCGAATCGGAGCTCGACGACGAAGAAGAAGCCGCCTTAGCAGCGGCCTTGGCCTTGGCAGCCGGAGCAGCAGCCTTGGTCTTGGCGGCAGGCTTCTTCTTTTCATCCTCGCTCTCGGAGGAAGACGACGAAGAGTCCGAGGACGAAGACTCGGCCTTCTTCTTACCATTGGCAGCAGCCTTGGCAGGCGCAGCAGCAGGCGTCTTCTTGGCCGGGGTCTTCTTCTCCTCTTCCGATTCCGACGAAGAGGACGAAGAAGAAGAGGACGAAGAGGAGGAGGCAGCCTTCTTGGCAGTCTTGGCGGCATCCACCACGGCCGAAGCCGGGATCTCCGTCTTCACAGCCTTGGTGGCGCCGCTGGCCACGTACTGCTTGTAGATCGCCAGCAGATCATGTTCCGGCTTAAAGTCCTGCGTCTTCTGCAATCATCACACGCATGTCAGCACCACGAAGGGCGAAAGGCCACAACGCTTGAAGCCAACGTACCAGCTTGGCCTCCTTCTCGAGCGCCGCCGCAGCCTTCTTCATGCCGGAGATCGACAGGAACGCATGCACCAGCGGGTAAAGGTCACTGGCCACGGGCGCAGCCGTAGCGCTGCCGTTGCTGCTGGAGGTCGCTGCTGCCTTCTTGCCCATGTCGTCCGAATGCCGAATTGAGCTCCTGGCGTCTGATGATGCCCTTTGTGCGCCAGTGGATCAGCAGATATCGTCTTGTACAGGTTTCACTGCCTCCATGCGTTTTCACAGCAAGCACGGTACATACATGCTACTACTGACTGATCTCAGGTGGTCCACATATGGGGATCGGAATTCGATTAAGTACGACGCACTCGCCGCTTGGCAACCTTTCGGGGCCAAGAGATGGCTTCGGTCCATGGTCATGACACGAGACCGAGCGCGTTGCCGAAGCATAAGAGCAGTGGGCTCCAGACTCAGCAGAGAGCGATGGCGCTGGTGCTGAATCAGATCCACTCGCGCGCCCAGCGAACGCACGCCGACGCCTCGCAGCCGCTGTCGCTCATTGAGCTCGTCGAGGCGTCCTACGCGGTGTTCGCGCGCCATGGCATCACGACGCCCGAGGACGCGCGCTACCACCGCCTGCTGCTCACGCTGTCAGTAGATCCAGGCTCCGACTGGCCGGCCAAGATCCAGCGCCTGTGCAAGCAGCAGCAGCCAGCGCAACGCAGTATTAAGCGCCAGGGCTTAGCTGCTTCAAGTGATGCAGACCGATCAAAGTCTCAATCCTCGCCTTCGTACTCCGTCGAAGCCAGAGAGAGCACGACGCCATGGCCATCGCCGTCTCTTGCGAGCGACGCTCGTGCAAGAGCTCGCTCGATGTCGTTGCAGTCAGAGCGCAAGCCGCAGGACCGATTCGGAGACATGCTGTCGTTCACGAACGAGATGCTGCAAGACGACGACGCGTCTTCCTTGGGGGACCACAGCACGTCTCCGAGGGAGAAAGAGAGCCGGTCTCGCAATGCAGCCGCTGCCATCCTGCCTGTGCGCTTTCCCGGCCCTCGCAGCTCCAAAGCGAGCTCAAGTGGAGCAGGCTCCTCTTCCGTTGACAGGCGAGCGGCACTCAGTGTGAGTCCAATGCCCACAGCATCAAAAGCACCGAAAGCATGGGGAATTAATGATCTGAACTCGACTCCAGCCAAGAATTCTATCCAAAAAGCGTTCAAGACAGCGCACAGAGCTCCATCATCAGACGTAGTTGAGAGGCGAAGACGCGATCAAAAGTCGGCGTTGCTAGCGAGCGCGTTTCAACGCTGGAGAGCCATGCAGCACATGAAGCGCATTGTGAAGCAGCACCGACAACAGCACATCCAGAGAACACGGTCTACGATTACGCCCATGTACACGGTTGCGGTGTTCCGCTGGGTCACGAGGACGCTGCCAGAGCAGCACCGGTTTCAAACTGAGAGCCATGCCATGCCCACAGACGTTCTACGACGGTTGAGCAACATCCTCCAGGCCGAAGAGCTCACAATCCTGTACAAGTTTGCTCAGAAGCTGGATCGATGGCGTATGAAGGTTGTTCTCACGATCTGGGCTCGCGATACGAGCAAGAAGCGTCGATTTCGCGATCAATCGCTCAAGCGACGACGTCAGGAGGTGCTCAATACTGCATTCCAGTGTCTTCAGACATGGCAATACTTCCTAGAAATGCGCAAATGTGAGTCCCAGCGCTGTATGTGGATCTCGCAGAAGCATCACAGGCATATTTTGCGTGATTGTCTGTTCAACTGGCGATCTGCATTCGACCAAAGACAGCGGCTTACAATGCACGCACGCACTCAAGCAACATCAGTCCAGCGCAAGATTTGCCGTGCGTGGCATCAGCACGTGACTGAACAGCGACTGCGCAAGAAGGCGATAGAACGCAGCTATAGAAAGCGAGGTGTTCGTCGTTGGCGACAATGGATGGTGCGTCGATATCTGGCTGATCAAAGCTCCTCGATTGCGAGCAATCATTTCAGCCACAAGATCACTACTCAGCGCTGGCGAGCATGGCGTGAGTATGCGCGGGAACGAACAGCAATGCGCTCCAAGCTTTTATCCCATCAGAGTAGACGCCAGTACAGACAGAAGCAACTCGTGTTTGCGAACTGGCTGAACCTTGTGGCACGGCAGCAGGAACTGGAAGCGAAACGGACACGCTTTACTGAGAGACGATGGGCGCGTCAGCTTTCGCACTTGTATCACGTGTGGGCTCAGTGGACGCAGCGCAAGCGATTCCAATCGATTACAGTATTCGAGTCATTGCATGAACTGGACAAAAGGCGTTTGAGACGAGTTTGGAAACAGTGGAAGCTTCATTTGGATCAAGTTGAGCAAGCTGATTCACAGCGAACACTCGTGATGGAACGGAACCGGAAGAGATGGCTCTGGACGGTTTGGCGGCGCTCTACGGGGACCAACATGGCTCTGAGGACGTTGATGCGTTGCTATCGTTTGTATTTGCTTGGTACAATGGCTTCAAGATGGATCCGATACACTCGTCTTCGACAACAAACGACCCAGCTCGAAGAGCAAGCTCGTTCGTATAATGAGCATAGACTCTGGTGCAGGTCGTGGGAATCACTGCTTCATCATGTCGAAGCACGTAGACAGCAGCGAAAGTGTATCGAGAACATGATCGCTTCGAACGAGCGAGACGCAGTTTGCCAAACAATGCAAAGGTGGATCAGCTTCACGAAGCGACGACACGCCATCACGGTTCGAGCGCATGAAACTGCTGGTTCAATCCGTCGTGATGCGTTGGTCACTCCATGTTGGAATAAATGGCGGCAAGCCTTCCGATGGAAGCGGAAATTGCATCTGGCTGTTCTCCATTTGCAGCAAAACAGTCGTCAGAATTGCTTTGCTCGGTGGAAAAATTTTCACCTTGAAAAGAAACGAAAGCAACTGCAGTATCAAGAACTAAGGCTCAAATGGCAGCGCGTTGGCGTGATCCGAGTGTTCAAGCACTGGCAGATGTACCACAAGCAGTATCGCGTACTCGCTGTGCGTTCGCAAACAGTCCAGCGACGGCATCAGATTATACTGCAGAATCGTTCATGGCAGTATTGGCGCGCGAGTTTGTTTACGGTCTTGACACAGCGCAGTCACGTGGCTCGGATCTTGTTCAAGCGAGACTCGCAAAACGTGCAGAGCTGCTTCTGTCGATGGAAAGCACGTTGGTCATACTCGCGTCGTCATCGCCGACTCTTGTTGACTATGTTGTCCGGGTCAAAGGAGCGAATGTTGGGTCAATATTTTGGGAGCTGGAAGGGATTCACTCGAGCCCGGAAACGTAAGCAAACAATTCTGCTTGACGCAGAATCCCATTACGTGCGTCGGCTGACCAAAAATGCCGTCGTAAAGTGGCGATCCACGAGAGTGCGCAGTCAAAAGGCGAAGGCGATAATGCGCCAGTGTCTTCAGCATTGGCAGCATCAACGTCTCTTGCTGCAGTTCAAGCGCTGGCAGCGATTCCGATTGTATCGAAAGCAACAAGTTGTCTGGAGCAAACTCGCCAGGTGTCATTCGACACGAGCGCTTATGGGTGACACGATGAGCGCATGGAGAGCGCGGATACATCAACAGCGACGAAAGAAGGCACGGATTAAGCAAACGGCAGAGCACATGCAGAGATGGCGGCTTGAGCGAGCCTTTCGAGCCTGGCACCAGCGTTCACACCGAGCCAAACGGTTAGATATTCTGCAACAAAACGCGATTTTGTCGATCCTGAGAGGCAAAACTGCTATGGTTTGGGGCCAGTGGAAGCATTTCGTTCAAGCAAAGCGTCATCAGCGTATTGAGAGATCCACGAGAGCTCAGCAAATGGTCGTATATCGAATGAGTGCGAGTGTTGAGACCTGGAGCAAGTATGTTCGAATGCGGAAATGTATTCAGAACACACTGCTGAGGGTCGAGACATTCTCTAAGGAGGCACGACTACGCCAGATATGGGTACGATGGACGAGATTCATCAGTAGACAGCGCTTGTCTCACGCATTGGAGCAAAAAGCATGCGTATTTCACGTATTCTGCCTCGTGCCAAAGTACTTTCGTCTCTGGCAGAGTTTTTATGAAGCAAAACGGCATCGGAAACAGCTTTTGCTTCACGCTACTGGCATGCTACGCCACAGCCACGAATCGCGGGCTTTCGCCGCTTGGGTGGAATGGATCAAGTTGCGCAAGCAACTTCAGCGAGCATGCTTCCAGTGGCGAAATCAAACGTTGATACGTTGCTGGGCTACGTGGGCGAGATTTAAGGCTCAACGTCGACGAAAGCATCGCAATCAAACTGTTGCTTGCGCTTTTCACCACCGGAGAGCCCTGGCCAGCAATTTTGCTACGTGGTATAGTACAATGCGCTGGAGTCAATTGTTGCGACGGTGTACTCAGCGAACTTCTTCGCAGTGGCAGCGCCACTGTTTCGATTCATGGGTTAAGGCTGCACACATTAAGAAATGTGCACGAGCTCTGATCGGCCGTATGCAGATCGGCATTTGTGCTCGTATTTTTCAGGAATGGAAGGCTCTCATTCGGCACCAAGCAGAGCAAACCCAGCGCATCCAGTCCCGATTCATTGGCCTCTGGAAGAACGACGTTCTCATGAAGACTTGGGCAAGGTGGCGGCAGTATTCATGTATACGTGTTACTCTGAAACGCAAGCAATACGAATTGAATCATCGGACACAGTCAAATTTCTTTCGACGGTGGAAAGATCATGTTGAATACCGCTCACGAGTGCGAAGGCAAGCGGCACAGCTCACATCGATCACCAGTGCACGAGATCTTCGTTCTGGCTGGATTCACTGGCGGCAATACCAGCTACTGCGCAGTTGTGTTCGTATCATGCGAAAAAACACGATCGCTGAGCGCGTGCACAGACGAATATGCACCGTTTTCGAAAAGTGGCATGAATGGGCCGTGCTTTCGGCAAAAATTGTGAAGAAAATCCAGTCTCAGAATCAAAAGCTTCTTCAGCACGTGCTTATCAACGGATTCTATCAGTACACATTACGCCGTCGACACAAGAAATTCATCACTGCACAGCTGGAGCAACTGCACCACGAGTTTGCACATGACTGGCTGGTCGATAAAATCCATCAGCGAATGAGCGTGGTTATGATTTGCGAAGATGTAAAACGCCGCACACATCTACTCAAGATCCAAGCCACAATATGGCAATATTGGGTCACGTTTCACGAGCAAAAGCGACGCACGAAACGAGAGATCGATCACTTCCAAGCTCGCCTGCGTGTGCATGGCAGCCAAGCGAGTGGTCGAGCACGAAGTGCGCTCACCCGATGGACGCATTTGCGTACTGCCAATAGTTTCGACTCATGGTGTGCTGCCGTCAGCAACCAAAAGCATGCTCGAAGGCAGAACATCACCGCACTTGAACGCTGGAAAACTGTGCATAGTTCACGTTTCTTTATTCTGTGGCGAGCGTGGTGCATTTCCAAGAAGAAGCGGGTTGTGATTGAAGCGCTATATGTCGAGCACAAACAAGCTCGAGTGTGGCAGGCATGGCGAACATTTGTTGCTCTCAACTTTGAGCGCAAGCGCAAGTGGAGCAAAGCTGTGGTATTTCAAAGACACCGCATGCAGCTCACACTATTCCAATCGTGGCGGCAATGGGTACTGACGATACGTCTTCAGGAGCATTGTGTGGCCGAATGTCGGCACGTCAGGAATATGCGGTACTCAGCCACTCTGTTCTCATCATGGACTCAGTTCACAATGGCCTCACGGGCTAAAAGGCTGCAGCGCAAAGTGGTGCAGTTGTTCCATAGCACACGGCTATGTCGAACGTTGCTTGACGCTTGGAAAGAGTACGTCATGTTGATCAAGTATCATCGCAGCCAGTTGCAACTAAACACTGAGCGGCTGCAGATTCTGATGCTATGCGCTTCGTTCCGAGCTTGGCACGATTGGAGCTCCAAGCAGCGAAAGCTTGCCAAAGCAATGCATACATTTGGATGGCGATGCGATACAAAGACAGCAAAGTGCGTTTTCTCTGCCTGGCACCAGTATGTCCATGGAAAGCGATCACTCGATTGGAAAATTCTCACGTTTCAGCACCATCGTGCCTACAAGCGTGCAGTCCACTCATGGCACGCGTTTGCGTTGGAGCAAAAGCAGCAAAGTGAGACCCATCAACGTGTCAAGATGTTCCTATCGTTGATGAAAGACCAACAGCTTGCTTGTCGATTCCTGCGATGGAAACAGTTTTCCTTTCAGGCCCGACAACACCGCGTTGCGTTGCGGCACTACTACACAAAGTTGCTACTTCCGAAGTATTGGAACGCGTGGCAATCGGTCATCCAAGATAAGCACCAACAGCAAGATCGACTGAAAAACGTGTTGGCCCAGTGGACGCATGACACGCTTCGTCGAGCATGGCTCGCCTTGCGTACGTATCACTTGGCTCGTCGCCAACACCAAGATAGGATACTGACAGCAGATGCGCATTTTCTGGATACACGACTACGATGTACGATCAAGCGGTGGCACACTACCACGAGTACGCAAAAACACCATCTCGCGAAGTGCCGGGCCGTTCTAATGCGATGGCGATTGCGAACGTGCTACCAGTGCTTTCTACGATGGCAGATGTTCCACGGGAAAAACAAGGCGCTTCAATTACAGTTCGACCTGGTGAGCCAAAATTCAGACCGACAACGAATGATCGGATCGTGGTACACGTGGCGGAAGCTGTACGTGGTGCAGCGAGCTGGAACGCGACGATTGCTGCTACGTGTCTGGGGCGTGTGGCGCAACTGGTACCGCCTGCATCGTGTGCGCGTGCTTTTGCAAGGCAGAACTGAGCAGTCTACGCAACGGCAGATGCTAATGCGATGGCGGAAGTTCGTATACAATTGCAAACTGAAGCAAACAATGATGCTCATGTGCTCAGGGCTGTCAAACACGCAAATTGTGAAGCGCATGTGGCTCCGTTGGCACCGATTTGTGGCCACAAGTCGATCAAACAAGCACAAGATTTGCCAGGTTTTACTGCACATACAGTGTCGCCGTCAGTTTGCCATTATGAAAAGCCTACAAATTAATGTGAAGCTCAAGCACCACAAACGATCCGAGCTGAAGCGTGTCGAGCAGTTTTACGACTCACGTCTTCAAGATCGCTGCTGGCAAGCATGGAAAGCGCACGTGAAAATTGAGCACTCACACCGAGACAAGCTGAAGTTCTACATCAATATGCTCCAGCATTCCCATCAGAAGAAGCGCTTTACATTGTGGAAAGCATTCACGGATCACCAACAGCTCCTCAAGCGTAATTTGGCTACATTGTTCACCAAGCGTAGTCAATTGAGCGCTCAAAAGGTATTCAACGGGTGGAAAGTCTTCGTGAGCAAACAGCAGCAACGCACCATGGCACAGAACTTTTGTGATTCGTCCAGAGCTAAGTACGTCTTCAAGCACTGGCGGCAATATATTGTACTCTGCAAAATGGAGCGAATGATGTCAAGGCAGCTTGAATCCATGTTTCTCACGTGGCGTAAGGTCGTCGCCAAGACTCAGCAAGTGCGTCGTCTGCAGCGAAATGTTCAGCAGTCTGGGAAACTTGCGCAGCTACGTATGTGTCTCCAGAGCTGGCGGCAATGGAGCCAATTACATGCGCGTGTGAAGCGCATTCTCGTGACTGCGGCGTTTGGCCATCGCTTGCGCTTTCGTTTCTTGTTGTGGAAGCAATTCACTGACAATCGTCAACGCCTCAAAATGATGCTGGTCGGAGATGCCGCTCGATTGCTGCAACCAGTAGAGGCAGAGACAGCATCGATGGAGGCCACAAATGGTGCAAATGATCAATCAATCACATCGGCAAAGCGCGATACAGCATCAATTGCGACTGCTCTAGCTCGTAAAGCTCGATTCTTCCAGCGTTTAGAGCTTGATTGGAGCGATATAACGCAAGTGTGGCCACGCTGGCGACATGCGTTCCATGCCAAGCTTTTCTACAGACTTCGCAAGGTGCATGCTCCATTGATTCGCTGGCAGCACTGGGCGAGTCGCCAGCGAATGCATCGATTGGCGATTGACAGCTCCCAACGACGACGTTGTGTCATGTTACTTCAGTCGCATTTTAATGGTTGGCGAAGTGTCGTAGCCGGAGTGAAGCAGCTTCAGCAACAACGAAAGCGCGATCGCGAACTCTGGACAATCGTTAATACGGAAATGATCCGAAAGGACCGGAAGTCGCTCAAACTCCATTGGCGCCGCTGGAGCGCATACGTGGAGGAAAAGCGCCACTTGCAGAACAGTCTTGACATGTACCACAAGGCAAGACTGGTGACCAAATTTTGGTTGCTCTGGAGTCGAGAGTATCTTCAGGCATTGCGGCATTCGCGACAGCAGGAGCGAGGACATCGTCGCCATCTGGAGCGCTCGCAATTGCACCGATCTGTGAAGCGCTGGAAATCACGCGCTGCGTGCCTGAAGCGCCGTCGACTAGTTCTCGAGTACTTTTCAAACCGAAATTATGATCGATCGCTTGGGCTCGTGCTACGTGAGTGGAAGCGCTGGGTACGACACCAACGACGAATTCGACAATTCACAGTGCGGCACGCGAGGCGCAGTGCGGTATTCTGGCTGAAGACGTGGCGGACCCGAGTGCATTTTGCGAAGAAGCACCGAAAGCAGCTTCATAATTTTTCAGTCAAGCGCACGATGCGACTGCGAGTAATGATCTGGGCACGTTGGATTCACTTTTTGGATCTCCGCCGTGATAGAGCCGACACCATGGTCAGAGCCGAGTGCCACTATCTGCAGCAGCGTTTGCGCCTTCGTTGGCTAACGTTCATGCATTATAAAAGCACGTTGCGCAGCAGAGCACATCATGCAGTCATGCGATTGCAAGCTTGGAAACTGCAGCGAGCAGCGCGCCATTGGCACTCTCAGAGCGCAAAAGCTCGACGAGCGAGAATTTGCCAACAGTTCATTCTTCACAAGCACTTGAGGCGGTGGCGGTGGCACGTGAAACTGGCCCTCGCGTGTTGTTACGACAACAATCGCACACTCTGTCGGGGCCGGAAGATTTATTTTGCGTGGCGACAATGGACACGGCAGCGTCAAACCTGGCGGAGGATCGTCTGGGACGTACAGATGGCAAGAGATCTTCGCTACATGGCGAGTGTATGGGCCAAATGGCAATGCCGCGTCGAGCGTTCGCTGTCCAAGAAGACAGCGCTGCAGCACTGGAGGTTATCCTGCCGTCGGATGGCGCTTTGTCAATGGTACACTGCAGTTGAAAGATGCCGAAGCGAGAGAGAAGACCGGATGGCGCGGGCGGCTGAGCACGCAGACCGCGTTTCACTTCGCTCATGCTGGTCGCTCTGGCTTCGTGGCATGCAGATCCAGCAACGCAAGCGTGCTGCCTTGCTTGCCTGTATGGTTAAGCTCAACAGCCAGGTCGACAAGCGCTTGGTCGAGGTTCTCTGGCGCGCCTGGACGTGCTTCCTTCATCGCGAGCAGCAGTATCGAGCGCTTCTTGCGGCACGTGGAGATCGCACTCGCCAACACGCTCTTGCACAGTGGAAGGTGTGGCTGCAGCACAAGCGATCTCGTTTGCACCAATACGCATCGGCTGACAGGTACTTTGCCTCTCGGCTGCTGGGCGTGACCTTCTTCTACTGGCAGAACTACGCGCTCGCGTGGAAAGACGTGGCCGAAGAGCAGCACACGCAGCCGCCAGTCTCGCGGATACTTCGGCCAATAGATACAACCAGCAGCAGCGCGATGGAGACAGCCAATGCAGTTGAAGTTGGAGCTGGGGAGCGGCCCATGAGCCCAGTGATGAAGCGACTGCGGCAGACCCAGAAGCCTGGACAGCAGCTGACGGTGCGTACGACTGGCTCAGGTGGCTGGTTCGTTGACTGACTGACGCTCTTCTCTTGTGCCATCAGCCTTCGCTTCCGGACGCGGCCGCCCTGACGCTCGACGTCAAGAAGCGGCTCATGCTGCTGGGGAAATGGCGCGCAAAATAGAGCATGGAAATAGAGTAAGGTTTAGGCTAGGTTTTAGTAGAGTTTTAAGATCCCACCGTCTTTTGGAAACAACGTTATTTCTTGCATTTGAGAGCGCCTTTGGCAATGAAGCCGTGCTTGGGCGGCTTTATTGGTGGCAGTCGTGGCGAAAGACTAGGCTGAAGCGATGTCCGACTGGTACACTAAGGGCCAAGTCGGACGGCGCGAATGAGGAGTACAGAGCAGGGAGACAAGAGTGACCTTTGTGCGAGTGTTGAGAAGAAGAGCCATTCGATGTCGGATGGATAAAACCACAGTTGGACTGGACAACACCAGCACACAGTTGCTGTGGTCTGTGAGTCGATTGAGAGTGTAGCCACTTTCAAGACCGTTGTGTACAGTATATGCGCTGAACAGTTTCATGAAACGCCTTGAGACGGACACCAAGAATGAAGCCACTCGCCCATCTAATGGACCCAGTCACCCCTGGCTACATGAACAGCAAGACTAAAGTAACGTTCACCGTTGTTTTATTGACAAAACTAAATGCACCTGATCTTATCCAGAGCTGAGTAAGACTAGCTGAGTGGGTCTAGAAGCGCTTAAGCGTAGACGCACTTGCCGTTGGAGCACTTGAAGCCAGGGTCGCAACCGTTGATGAAAAGGCTCGTGGCAGGGTTGAAGCACTGGTTGCCCCAAGGAGCACGGCACTCGGTCTCGCCACGCGGGCAGTACTGGCCCGAAGGGCAAGCCTTGTAGCAAATGGCACCGTTGTCCGATTGCTTGTGGTGGTGGTGGTGCTTGGCGTAAACGCACTTGCCGTTCGAGCACTTGAAACCAGGGTCGCAACCGCCGATGAAGAGGCTGGTGGCCGGGTTGAAGCACTCGCTACCAGAAGGAGCGCGGCAGTTGGTCTCACCGCGAGGGCAGTACTGGCCTGAAGGGCAGGCCTTGTAGCAGATAGCGCCATTGGCCGACTGCTTGTCCTCGTGAACGTGGAGACGCACATGGCTCATGGCTTCGGCGTTGGTGCCC